>PVIH01011538.1:55303-68663 GCA_004025045.1 Sigmodon hispidus
CAGATACAAGCATAACAAACAGAGTTCAAGAGATGGAAGATAGAATCTCTGAAGTGGAAGACTCAGTAGCTCAAATAGATATATCAGTCAAAGAAAATAGTAAAACTAAAAAAGCCATAACTCAAAATGTTCAGGAAATCTGGGACACCATGAAAAGACCTAATTTGAGAATAATAGGAATAGAAGAAGGAGAAGAATAACAGCTCAAAGGCACAGATAATGTTTTCAATAAAATCATAGAAGAAAACTTCCCTAACCTGAAGAAGGAAATGCCTATAAAGATACAAGAAGCTTACAGAACACCAAATAGATATGACCCCCAAAAAAAGTCAGCGTGCCACATTATAATCAAGCCACAAAACAAACAGAACTAAGAAAAAATTTTAAGAGCTGCAAAAGAAAAGGGCCAACTCACATATAAAGGAGGACCCATCAGAATAACACCTGACTTTTCAATGGAAACAATGAAAGCTAGAAGGGCTTGGTCAGAAGTTATACAGACGCTAAAAAAGCATGGCTGCCAAACTAGAATACTATACCCTGCAAAATTATCAATCACCATAGATGGAGTAAACAAGGTATTTCAGGACAAAGTCAGACTGAAGGAATATCTATCTACCCATCCAGCACTACAGAGAGTATTAGAGGGAAAACTTCAACCTAAGGACCCCAGATACACCCATGAAACCACAAACAATCAATAATTCCACAGAAGAATACTCCAGAGAAAGGAAATACAAACAAGTTACCACCAAAAATGACAGGAAATATCAATCAATGGTCACTAATTTCCCTTAATATCAATGGACTCAATTCTCCTATAAAACGTCACACACTAACAAGATGGATACAACAACAGAAGCCATCCTTCTGTTGCCTACAAGAAACACACCTCAACTGTAAGGACACAGGCTTAAAATAAAAGGCTGGGAAAAGATTTTCCAGTCAAATGGTCCTAAGAAGCAAGCGGGGGGTGCAATCCTAATATCTAACAAAGTAGACTTTAAGCTAAAAGCAATTAAAAGGGACCAAGATGGTCACTACTTATTCATCACAGGAAAAATTGGTCAAGAGGAGATTTCAATCTTAAATATTTATGCCCCTAATGTAGGGGCACCTACATATGTAAAAGAAACACTGCTAAAGCTCAAATCCCACATCAATTCTTACACCCTAATAGTGGGAAACTTCAATACCCCACTTTCAACCCTGGATAGGTCAACCAGACAGAGACTCAACAGAGAAATAAGGAGTCTAAAAGAGGTTATGATGAAAATGGATTTAATAGATATCTATAGAAGCTTCCACCCAAACTCAAAGGAATATACATATTTCTGAGCTCCTCATGGAACTTTCTCCAAAATTGACCACATAATTGGTCATAAAGCAAATATCAATAGATAAAAAAAAAATGAAAATAATTCCTTGTAACATATCAGACCACAAGGGCCTAAAGTTAGAGTTCAACAACATCAAAAATCAAAGAAAGCCTACCAACTCATGGAAACTAAACACCACTCAGCTGAACCATCTCTGGGTCAAGGAAATTAAGAAAGAAATCAAAGTCTTCCTAGAATTTAATGAAAATGAATCCACAATGTATCCAAACTTGTGGGACACAATGAAAGCAGTCTTAAGAGGAAAATTCATAGCGCTAGATGCCTACATGAAAAAACCTCAAGAAATCCTACACTAGAGACCTAACAGCTCAGCTGAAAGCCTTAGAACAATTAGAAGCAAACTCACCTAGAAGGAGTAGACAGCAGGAAATAATCAAACTTAGAGCTGAAATCAAAACAATTGAAACAAAAAGAACAATACAAAGAATCAATGAATCTAAGAGTTGGTTCTTTGAGAAAGTTAACAAGATAGATAAACCCTTAGCCAAACTAATCAAAAAACACAGAGAGAGTGTTCAAATCAACAAAATCAGAAATGAAAAGTGGGACATAACAACAGACCCCCAAGAAATACAGAGAATCATCAGATCATATTTTGAAAATCTGTATTTCGCAAAAATGGAAAACCTAGAAGAAATGGACAGCTTTCTGGACAGGTACCACCTACCAAAATTAAATGAAGATCAGATTAATTACCTAAACAGGCCTATAACCCTTAAGGAAATTGAAGCGGTCATTAAAAACCTCCCCAAAAATAAAAGCCCTGGTCCAGATGGTTTCAGTGCCGAATTCTACCAGACATTCAAAGAAGAATTATTACCAATACTCCTCAAACTGTTTTACACAGTAGAAACTGAAGGAATATTGCCAAATTCCTTTTATGAGGCCACAAATACCCTAATTCCCAAGCCATTCAAAGACACAACAAAGAAGGAGAATTACAGACCGATTTCCCTCATGAATATTGATGTGAAAATTCTCAACAAAATTTTGGCAAACCGTATACAACAATGTATGAAAAATATCATCCACCATGACCAAGTAGGCTTCATCCCAGAAATGCAGGGCTGGTTTAACATACGAAAAACTGTAAATGTTATCCATCATATAAACAAACTAAAGGAACAAAACCACATGATCATATCCTTAGATGCGGAAAAAGTCTTTGACAAAATCCAACACTCCTTTATGATTAAAGCCCTGGAGAGATCAGGAATACAGTGAGAATACCTAAATATAATAAAGGCGATTTACAAGAAGCTGACAGCCAGTATCAAACATAATGGAGAAAAACTCAAAGCAATCCCACTAAAATCAGGAACTAGACAAGGATGTCCTCTCTCCCCTTATCTATTCAATATAGTTCTCGAAGTTTTAGCTAAAGCAATAAGAGAACAAAAAGAGATTAAGGGGATACAAATTGGAAAAGAAGAAGTGAAGCTATCTCTATTTGCAGATGATATGATTGTATACATAAATGACCCACAAAATTCTTCCAAGAAACTGCTACGGCTGATAAACACCTTCAGCAATGTAGCAGGATACAAGATTAACTAGAAGAAATCAGTAGCCCTTCTATACACTAAAGATAGAAGAACTGAAAAAGAAATAAGGGAAACATTACCCTTCATAATAGCTACAAATAGTATTAAATACCTTGGAGTAACTATAACCAAAGAAGTGACAGACTTATTTGACAAAAATTTTAAATCACTGAAGAAAGTAATTGAAGAGGATATCAGAAAATGGAAAGCTGTCCCATGTTCCTGGATTGGTAGGATCAACATAGTAAAAATGGCAATTCTACCAAAGGCAATCTACAGATTCAATGCACTACCCATCAAAATCCCAACACAATATTTTTTGGAGCTTGAAAGAACAATACTCAATTTCATTTGGAATAACAGGAAAGACAGGATTGCCAAAACAATTTTACTCAGCCAAAGAACCTCAGGAGGTATCACCATCCCTGACTTCAAGTTATACTATAGAGCTACAGTAATAAAAACAGCCTGGTACTGGCATAAAAACAGACTTGTGGATCAATGGAATAGAATTGAGGATCCAGACATTAACCCAAAAACCTACGAACACCTGATTTTTGACAAAGAGGCCCAAAACATTCAATGGAAAAAAGATAGTATATTTAACAAATGGTGTTGGCATAGCTGGATGGAAGTGTGTAGAAAAATGCAAATAGATCCGAGCCTGTCAACCTGCATAAAACTCAAATCCAAGTGGATCAAAGACCTCAACATAAACCCAACCACTTTGAACTTGATAGAAAAGAAAGTGGGAAATACACTTCTACGAATTAGCACAGGCGACCACTTCCTAAATATAACACCAGTGGCACAGACACTAAGACCAACAATCAATAAGTGGGATCTCCTGAAGCTAAGAAGCTTCTGTAAAGCCAAGGACACTGTCTATAGGACAAAACGACAGCCTACAGAATGGAAAAAGATTTTCCTCAACCCTACAAGTGATAGAAGACTGATCTCTAAGATATATAAAGAACTCAAGACTCTAGAGCCCAAAACCTTGAATAACCCAATCAAAAACTGGGGTTCAGATCTAAAAAGGGAATTCTCAGCAAAGGAATTATGAATGGCTGAAAGGCACCTGAAAAAGTGCTCATCATCTTTAGCCATCAGAGAAATGCAAATCAAAACAACTTTGAGATACTACCTAACACCTGTTAGATTGGCTAAGATAAAAGGCACAGATGACAGCCTATGTTGGAGATTATGCGGAGCAAGGGGAACACTCCTCCATTGTTGGTGGGAGTGTAAGCTTGTTCAGCCACTTTGGAATGCAGTATGGCAGTTTCTTAGAAAATTGAGAATCAATCTCCCCAAGGACTCAGCAATACCACTCTGGGTGTATACCCTAATGATGCACAGTCATACTCCAAAGGTATTAGCTCAGCTATGTTCATAGCAGCATTATTTGTAATAGTAAAAACCTGGAAACAATCTAGATGTCCCTCAACTGAAGAATGGATTAACAAACTGTGATACATCTACACAATGGAGTACTACTCAGCAGTAAGAAAAAATGATATCCTAAAATTTGCAGGCAAATGTATGGATTTGGAGAATATTCTCCTGAGTGAGGTATCACAAACTTAGAAAGATAAGCAGGGGATGTACTCACTCATTAGTGGACTCTAAACAACCAAACAAACAAGAAAAAAGCCAAGTATGCCCAAGCTGCAAACCACAACCACTGAACAGCTTAGGATCAGAAATACCCTGGACTGACCCTTCGATTCCCACTCCAACTATAGGAACACCTGACTCACTCTTGAGGGAGGGGAGACAAAACTGGATCTGCCAAGAGTGGAGACTGAACTAAGTAATATTGGGTCAGTGGGACCATGAGACTGTCTACTGCCTCCCCAGGGAGGGGATGGGGAGTTGTGGAGAAGAAAAAATGACCTGATGTGGCGGGAGTGGGAAGGGACCTTGAATGATATACAGGGATAATAAAAAATAAATAAAAAATAAAAAATAAAAAAGACTCCATGTGAGCTACAGAAATGGCCCAGGATTTAAAAGAAATTGAGACATTTTACCCCTCTTTATTCCTGTAAACAGAATGACTGCATTGTCAATTATGTCAACTATGGGTAAGCATCCAGGTATAATTTAAATCTAACCCATCTTCCTGCATATCAGGTCAGACATTTAGTCCCCAACTTGTAGTGCTGTTTTAGTTAACTTATTTATTTTTCAGGATAGGGCCTCACTATGGGCTGTCCTGGAACTCTCCCTGTGGACCAGGCTTGTCTTGAACTCACAGAAATCTTCCTGCCTCTGCTTCCTGAGTGTGGGGATTAAAGGTATGTGCCTTGCTAGTCTTTATGGTGCCTTTACACCTTGAAAGGCTGTAAAGCCTTTAGAGGGTGAGGTCTAGTTGGAAGAAGTAGATCACTGCAAGTCACAGCTGTCCTGCTTCTAGCCTGTGCTCTCTCTCTGTCACAGGGGACATGTGAGTTACCTCTACCACATGCTCCTACCACATTCATGACCTTGAAGGACATTATGGTTAAAGAATAAAGCAAGGCACAGGAAAAACAAAACCTCTTCCTGATCTCTCTCACTTGTAGAGTTTCAAACAGCCAAATCTATTGAGATAGTGTAATGCTTAACAAGGAGAGATGGTTGGTGGAGAGGGGGAGATATTACTCAAAGAATACAAATCTTTGATTAAACTAAAAGAATAATCTCCAGAATTCTATTATTTAAAATATTAATAGTGTTATTTAATGCTTAAAAATCAAAAGAATAGTTTTAAGTGTTATCATCATAAAATATCTTAGCTATGTAAAGACAGATATGCTAACTAGACTCTTATCATTTCAAAATGTAAATATAGAAAACCATTACATTATAAGCAACCATAAAACTAAAGGTTCAAAAATTATAAAAAATTAAAATGTAATGTTTATTAGTCAATTTATTGCTAAAGCTAAAAAATTAAACTTATTCAGCTTAGTTATTGGGTATAACATATAAATGTAATTATTATTTTGGTACAAACAACAGAAAGATTAGCTTTTTGGGGTTATGTTTAAAAGCATTCCATTTTCTAACCGTTGGCATATGAAGACAAGATATAGAATAAAAATCAGCTCCTCATTCTAGCTTGTTCCATGATCACGGAATGGCGCAGGGACAGGTCTAGTCTATAATTGCCAAGTCTGGCAAAGAAGAGGCGGAATTTGGAAGATTCAGTTATTTACTAAGAATCTAAGTTGAGCCACAGAGCACAGCTAGTGTTAGCAAGTCATACAGACAACTGAACAGCTCCATCCCATCGAGCAGCTCACTCTTGCTGTGTTGCAGGGTTAAACCAGCAATTTCTAAATGTCACCTAGTCTGGTGTCGTTTTTATAATTTGTTTTGTCCAGGATTAATCCAAATGAAATACAGTTCTATCACAGACCCACTCCTAAAATAGCCTCCATTCACATCCAGTCTAAACCAGCCTCAGCCAGCTTACTCAAGGTTCTTCCTCCTCTGGTTTCTGAGACCAAATTTTTACTTCAAATTCACCTTTTAAAACACCAAAAGGGCTATTTAAGAACAGTGAAGAGCTTTTTTTTCTTGTTTGTTTGTTTAGAGACCACTAGTGAGTGAGTACATCCCTGCTTATCTCTCTGAGATTGTGATACCTCAGATGTGGTGGGGGGGGGGAAGAGACCTTGAATAAGGATATACAGGGATGGAAAAAAAAATTCAGAGGGAAAGCTGAACACAAAGTAAATATATGTGTAGCAATCTTATTTGCATTTCCACCCTTGATAAGCCATGCTTATGATTCTTATCCTCTGTATAGTTATTGTTAACTCTTCCACATTTTAAATTCTTTTTACTGTTTTTTTTCATAAATACAAAATAAAGAAGGAAAAAAAACTGCAAAAAAAAAAAAAAGAACAGTGAAGAGCAAAAGAAGTGTTTCACTGCTAGGACGTTATTGTTGTTAGAAAAATTCCCAAGTTATTTTTCACTGGTATACTTTAAGCCCACTTTAGAAGAGCAATTGGTGCTGGAATTTTTTTATTTAGCTTTTCTCAAAACTGCCTGCCAATCATTAAAAATGTGTTCCCATCTGGGTCCATAGCTAATTAACTGTTCTGCAAAATACACCTGTTAAGGTTCAATATAAAACACCTTTTATTTCCCATTCTGCTTATGACCTAAGTTATTTGGTGTCTCTGCTAAGGCTAATCTTGACCTAAGTCTCATAAAAATAAACACATTGGTGTAAGAGTTCACAACTTAGAGACTGCCATTGCCTCTTTGGGGCTATAGTGCTCTTGGGTCACAGAATACCAAGTGCAACGAAGCCCTGAGAGAAAGTGATGCAGTGTGCAGCCCAGAGCACAACTAATGATGATGGTATGTAATTAAGTTTTATAATTTAGAATCTGATTCCATGTCGTGTTAAATGTTCTTTATAAGCAAAATACTAAGTGTTTTCTTATTGGTGAGGACTTTTCTTCCTTCTTCACACTTTGTTCTTCCAATTCTCAAGACCAAACATATACACATGGAAAAAAGGGAAATCAGCTAATAGAAGCAGTTTATTAAACATCAATTGTCACAAATTATTATAGTTCTAACAATCCTATAATGTTTCCAAGAGATCCTAGCATATATAAAAAAACAAATTGTTTATATGGCAATTGAACTTTTTCATTGCTACTTAATTAAGGAATATGACAAAATATGTGACCAACGCTCAGAGCAAGTTTCTGTGTAATTTACCCTCTGTTCCTTTGGCCTCATCTTTGCCACAGAGATGACCTGATGGGTCTGCTTTCGATACCTAAGAGGCAAGAGACATGAATATTCTTCAGAAAGCACTTCACAACGTAAAAGTAGAATGTATTTTCAAAGAAATTGGTATTCAATGTTTTCAGAATAACTTGTGTAAGATTTCTAGCTCATACCAGAAATATAAGATAAAGGAGTATCAAACAGCAGAATTATAGTTAAACACACACACACAAAAAAAACAAACAAAGAAACAAGAGAAAGCTCCAAATGTGGCATCAGGCAAAGCTAAAACTTCAGTATTTCTAAGACAGTCTGAAAAGAAGAAAGTCACCATTTCCATAAAATTCTACTAAAATTTAATTACTGATTTAAAACTACAAAGTAGATAAATATTCATGCAGGAGACTATTTACTGGCCATCTGGGGGACTTGCCACCAGATTGCTTCTTCTTGTATTCTTTCAAAGTTTGTGGACACCTATGAAATTCTTGAGGAGGAAAAAGAAAACATTTGTTCACACACATGCCCGTGGGACTCAACGCTCAGCTTTGTTTATAAGGGTGGGTCATGGTAAGAAGCAGGGTGGGCCTAGACAAGGGGACAAGGTACATGAAGATCAATCAAACTGATGTATTATTAGCTCATTTGTGATTTATTACATAATAGAGCTCCCCTCTATATCTAACTGCTTCTTTGGGCCCAAATTTACTTAAACAAGTTTAAAATAATTAAACACCAGCATCAGTATGAAGCAGAAACAAGAGCTCAAGATAAAGTTTGGAGAGAATTTAAATTTCTCTGAGAAATACTAGGGAAAGGTGATTCCTAGCACTGTGGAGATTAGGTTAAAACACACTGACTTCAATAACATTTCTATTGAGCTGTAAAGTTATAAAGCAGTCATGCTTCTTGTGTGCTATGAAGTCATGGAGAAAAGTGAAACTGAATACTTTTCTCTGCATTGTTAATTGGTGCTTCCTTCCATTCTCTGTGTCTGTCTGTTCCTCCATCCTTCTTCCTTTACCTCTACCTGAAAAGCAACCAGATTCTCTACAACTGAGTCGAAAAGAATGTGACTGGGCTAACTCTGCAGAGCCTTTATTTTCATTTCCTTATCTTGCACCTCTGCCCCTAACAGTAGTGATGGAGAGTGAAGGTTTTATTTCATTGGGTCGAAGGTGAGCATCACAGGACAAAGATGTTCTTGTATTGTCTTTGGTATGACAGAGACATAAAATCACATACCTACCTTAGCCACACTCCATCAGCATCACTAGGTATCCTACACAGTAACCTCGGTGACTGACTCCATATTCTGTCTTCAAATCACTCTTCTGTTTTGATGATTTAGCTTGACTTGTCTATTCTTTATATTTTTGACATATTTACCTTTTGTAAACAAGTTCAGCTAAATCTTCTGTCTCATTATAGCTAATTAAATCTTTAGTACCAAAGTAATATTAAATTGCTATATGATGGTCAATACTACTAATGAGATAGAGACAAACACAGCGAGAGTGAGAGGGAGAGAGAGAGAGAGAGAGAGAGAGAGAGAGAGAGAGAGAGAGAGAGAGAGAGAGAGAGACTGGGAATAGAAAAAAGCTAAAAAGTTGAACAAGGTGGCACCCACCTGTAATCCTACAACTCAGGAAGTTAAGGATCCTTCTGGAGCACATGTTCACGGTCAATAAATTCTACAACAATGGGTTAGATGGAATTGCTGGAGAGAGCTAGGGCAAGCAGGCAAGCAAAGCTCTGGTCTGTGTGCTATTGTCTGGGCTGCCACCAGAGGGTGCTGCCCATATTTAGGGTGGGTCCCTGCTTCGAATCATGTCTCCCAGGTGTGTCTAGCAGATTTGTTCTCATTGGTTCCATATGTGGTTGATAGTCCAAATTAGTTATGGCACTGGCTGTTTGGCCTACCTCGGTTCTCCATCTCAAAAACAAGAGAATGATAAAGCCTACACTATAGGAATGTTATAGCAATAAAATTATTTACTGTATTTGCCAAATGGTGGCATATAGGAAGCAGTCAACAACCATGAATCAGTTTTCATGTTGGAAACACAAAAGAGTTCATGTAAAAACCACGACAAGAACAAGCTATGAGGACCCGGGCCCTCTAAATGACAATCTGTCTTTCCCTCCTACCCTACAGTGTTAAAAGTGACCAGCAGACAAAAGCTCTGCACAACACCTCACAGTTAACACACACAAATAAAACAGGCACAGAACTTCCTGGTAGAAATGCTGAAAGACAGCAAAGATGGGATGAGTAAAATCCAACGAGCTGCTGCACAGGTTGTGACAGCTGCACAGGGTGGGGGGCTCTCGGTGACATGCCATAGTACTCACTGGTGGGTGGTGTCTGTGACCTGGCAGAGTACTCACTGGTGTGGGGTGTCTGTTCCCTGACAGAGTACTCACTAGTGTGGGCTCTGTGACCTGACAGAGTACTCACTGGTGTGGGCAATGTGACCTGACAGAGTACTCACTGGTGTGGGGTGTCTGCGACCTCACAGAGTACTCACTAGTATACACTCTGTGACATGACAGAGTACTCACTGGTGTAGGGTGTCTGTGACCTGACAGAGTACTCACTGGTATAGGGTGTCTGTGACCTGACAGAATGCTCACTGATGTGAGGTGTCTGTGAACTAACAGAGTACTCACTGGTGTGGGCTCTCTGTAACCTGACAGAGTACTCACCAGTGTGGGGTGTCTGTGACCTAACAGAGTACTCACTGGTGGGTGGTGTCTGTGACCTGAAAAAGTACTCACTGGTGTGGGGTGTCTGTGCCCTGACAGAGTACTCACTGGAGTGGGCTCTCTGTGACCTGAAAGAGTATTCACTGGTGTAGGGTGTCTGTGACCTGACAGAGTACTCACCAGTGTGGGGTGTCTGGGACCTGACAGAGTACTCACTGGTTGGTGGTGTCTGTGAACTGAAAGAGTACTTACTGGCATGGGGTGTCTGTGACCTCACAAAGTATTCAATGGAGTGGGCTCTCTGTGACTTGACAGAGTACTCACTGGTGTGGGGTGTCTGTGACCTGACAGAGTACTCACTGGTGTGGGCTCTGTGACCTGACAGAGTACTCACTGGCTTGGGCTCTATGACCTGACACAGTACTCACTGCTGTGGTGTGTCTGTGACCTCACAGAGTACTCACTGGTATACACTCTGAGACCTGACAGAGTACTCACTTGTGTGGGGTGTCTGTGACCTGACAGAGTACACACTGGTGTAGGCTCTCTGTGAACTGACAGAGTACTCACTGGAATGGGCTCTGTGTCCTGACAGTATACTCACCAATGTGGGCTCTCTGTGTCCTGACAGAATACTCACTGGTGTGGGCTCTCTGTGACCTGAAAGAGTACTCACTGGTGTAGGGTGTCTGTGACCTGACAGATGCTCACTGATGTGAGGTGTCTGTGATCTGACAGAGTATTCACTGGTGTGGGGTGTCTGTGACCTGAGATAGTACTCACTGGTGTGTGCTGTCAGTGACCTGACAGAGTACTCACTGTTGTAGGGTGTGTGTGACTTGAGAGAGTACTCACTGTTGTGTGCACTCTGTGACCTGACAGAGTACTCACTGGTGTGGGCTCTGTGACCTCATAGAGTACTCACCAGTGTGGGCTCTCTGTGACCTGAAAGAGTACTCACTTGTGTTGGCTCTCTGGGACCTGACAGATTACTCACTGGTCTGGGCTCTCTGTGAACTGACAGAGTACCCACTAGTGTGGGCTCTGTGACCTGACTGAGTACTCACTGGTGTTGGGTGTCTGTGATCTCACAGAGTACTCACTGGTGTGAGCTTTCTGTGACCTGAGAGAATAATCACCAGTGTGGGGTGTCTGCGACCTGACAGAATACTCATTGGTGTGGAGTGTCTGTGACCAGACAGAGTACTCACTGGTGTGGGGTGTCTGTGATCTGACAGAGTACTCACTCGTGTGGGATCTCTGTGACCTGACAGAGTACCCACAAGTGTGGGGTGTCCTTGACATGACAGAGTACTCACTGTTGGGTTGTGTCTCTGAACTGAAAAAATACTTACTGGTGTGGGGTGTCTGTGACCTGACAGAGTACTCACTGGTGTGGGGTGTCTGTGACCTAACAGAGTACTCACGGGAGTAGGCTATCTGTGAACTGACAAAGTACTCACAGATGTGGGGTGCCTGTAGCCTGACAGAGTACTCACTGGTGTGTGCACTCTGTGACCTGACAGAGTACTCACTGGTATGTAGTGTCTGTGACCTCGCAGAATACTCACTGGTGTGTGGTGTCTGTGACATCACAGAGTATTCACTGGTGAAGGGTGTCTGTGACCTGACAGAGTACTCCCTGGTGTGGGGTGTCTGTGATCTGACAGAGTACTCACTGGTGTAGGGTGTCTGTGACCTGACAGAGTACTCACTGGTTTGTGGACTTTGTGACCTGACAAAGTTGTCACTGATATGGGGTGTCTTGATCTCATAGAGTACTCAGTGGTGCGGGGTGTCTGTGACCTGACAGAGTACACATTGTTGTGAGGTGTCTGTGACCTGACAGTTTACTCACTGGTTTAGGGTGTCTGTAACCTGACAGAATGCTCACTGTTATACACTCTGTGACCTGACAGAGTACTCACTGGTGTAGAGTGTCTGTGACCTGACAGAGTACTCACTGATTTGTGCACTCTGTGACCTACAGAGTACTCACTGGTGTGGTGTGTCTGTGACCTCACAGAGTACTCACTGGTGTGTGCACTCTGTGACCTAACAGATTACTCACTTGTGTGGGCTCTCTGTGACAAGAAAGAGTACTCACTGGAGTGGGCTCTCTGTGAACTGACAGAATCCTCACTGGCATGTAGTGTCTGTGTCCTGACAGAATACTCACTGGTTTGTGCACTCTGTGACCTGACAGAGTATTTACTGGTGTGGTGTGTCTGTGACCTCACAGAGTACTCACTGGTATACACTCTGTGACCTGACAGAGTACACACTAGTTTGGGGTGTCTGTGACCTGACAGAGTACTCACTGGTGTGGGGTGTCTGTGACCTGACAGAGTACTCACTGGTGTGGGGTGTCTGTGACCTGACGGAGTACTCACTGGTGTGGGCTCTCTGTGACCTGACAGAGTACTCACTGGTGTGGGCTCTCTGTGACCTGACAGAAACTCACTGGTGTGTGCACTCTGTAACCTAACAGAGTATTCACTGGTGTGGGCTCTGTGACCTGAAAGAGTACTCACTGGTGTGGGCTCTGTGACCTGACATAGTACTCACTGGTATACACTCTGTGACCTGACAGAATACTCTTGGTGTGGGGTGTTGTTGACCTGACAGAGTACTCACAGGTGTGGGGTGTCTGCGATCTGACAGAGGACTCACCGGTGTGGGGTGTCTGTGACCTCACAGAGTACTCACTGGTATACACTCTGTGAACTGACAGAGTACTCTTGGTGTGAGGTGTTTGTGACCTGACAGAGTACTGTTGGTGTGGGGTGTCTGTGACCTGACAGAGTACTCCCTGGTGTGGGGTATCTGTGACCTGACAGAGCACTCACTGGTGTAGGGTGTCTGTGAACTGACAGAGTACTCACTGGTTTGTGGACTTTGTGACCTGACAAAGTTGTCACTGATATGGGGTGTCTTGATCTCACAGAGTACTCAGTGGTG
>PVIH01011539.1:0-68550 GCA_004025045.1 Sigmodon hispidus
TTTTTTTTTTTTTTTTTTTTCTTTTTTTTTTTTTTTTTTTTTTTTTTTTTTTTTTTTTTTTTTTTTTTTTTTTTTAGAAAAATCCTTATTGAGTTTCTCTTATTGCATTGGGGACAGCAGAATACCTGCCTTGCTAATGCACAATTGTTAATTCTGTTTTCATTGCTGAGTCTCTGTGTCTCTCATTTGTAAATTGTCTGTTTGTTACTTTACGTTTAATTTTTGCCCATCTCTTTTCAATAAATTCTTCTTTAGAGTGATCCCAGAGATAACTTTAATCATCGAGGGAAAACAAGATCTGTTTAATAAATGTATTTCTTAAAAACTGCCTATCAGCACTGTGGATATTACACAGATAGAGGGATACTATTTTAGCATGTAAAAAGTCCTGGGTCCCATTTCTATTAGAACATAAAATAGAATATGTTGGTGCATGTCTGTAATCTCAGTACTCAGAAGATGGAGAAAGGATGATCACATGTAGGTAGATGTTTCCCAGTTCTGGCCACCAGTTACAAATAACTGACAGAGAGACTTAGTATAAATTATAAATACCAGGTTAATAGTTTAGGCTTGTTACTAACTAGCTCTAGCATTTTAAATTAACCCATATTCCTTATTTATACTCTGCTGTGTGGCAGTACCTTTATTAGCATGGCATGGTCATCTCTTGTTCTCTCTGTCTCTGGCTCCTGACTTACCCATTTCCTTTCCAAAATCTCAATTTTGTTTTTCCACCTAACTTCATCCTGTTCAGCTCAGCAGCTTTGAAACTTTGGATACTGGATCACCTGATCTATCCATTTTTATTGGTATCTGGTCCTCTTTTTCTGAAAATATGTAAACATTTAAAGGTAACATACATATCTGTATCAATATAAATATAGACTGTGCATTGTATACAAATCACCCAAAGGTGATTTTTTTGTCATGTGTTTGAGCAGGTAAAATATACATCACTTTTCCTGTACTTCTAGGTTCATTTCTGTGTGACTGCAGTCAGGATTTCAGGGAGTCTTCCTCAATCTAACCTAACATTCTTTAACCCAGAATGAATTCACAGCCTCTTATTTTCTGTGGCAATAAAATCATAACCTCTCTCCTAAAGTAATACATCTTTTGTTACTTGAAGTCAAGATATTTTTAGAATATATAGGTTAGTTGAATCTAGCAGTTTTCATAATCTAGTGTCTCTTAGCAGCCAAAAAGTTAAAAGATAACACAATAGCATACAGGTTTTAGACACTCTGTGTATTTCCTATCGTTACATGGCTTATTATATTTTTGTTACTCTATTCCATTTTTAAGGACTTTCTCAATCCTTTTTCTTTTCTCTCTCAAGCCTATGCATATTTTTAAACACACTACAACCTTTTTAGAGGATTTTTTCTTCCACAATCTGAATCTGTGTTTACTATTTATCTGTAAACTTCTTTGTCTGCATGAGCAAAAACCCTAAACCTACTCTACAGTACATGGTTGGAAGATGTCTCTCTGTACCATGGTTATGTGTAAGACCACAGAAATCACCATGTGGCTTAGCTCAAGGAATGCTAGCAGTTGTCAGGAGATGTGTTTTTATACTGTAGCAGTTATAAAAACACAAAATTAAGAATTGAGTCCGGCTTTATTTCTGTGTGTTTAGAACCCTTTTTAAAAGCTTTCTAAGGCTTTATGCTGATGTATGTGGCCCCATGTTGGGCACCATTTGTAAACAGAATTATTCTTCCCACAGCTACTCTTAAATAATCACTCAGAGGCTTAATATTAATTATAAATGCTCACCCAATAGCTCAGGCTTATTACTAACTAGCTCCTACATTTTAAGTTAACCCATATTTGAGTTTTTTTCCCCCATTTTTTTGTTTATTTTATTGAGGGCAAATGGTTTGGTGGGGGGGTGGGGTTTATGCTCCCTGTGGGTGGGACCTTCTTATGTTGGGGCAATAAGGTATCTTCCTCTTCTTTTTCTGTCTATGGATGCATATGGATTTGCATAAGAAGAGAAAACAGCTGGTGTACAATCTCAGAGGCAGCCAGTTCTGTCTCTAACCCTTCTTTAGCAGGAGTGTTCTCAGTTATGTTATGTCCAGCCAGGCAGGAAGGCAGGCAGACAGGGCTAGCTTTTATATTTTTCTGGAAGATATCATTATGACGGATTCCATGCTTGTCATATGATTCCTGAAGAACTGTCCTTCCTCTCTTTCCATGATCTTTCAGTTGATTGCTCCTAGTCCAAGCATTTAGGAGACTGCGGCAGGCAGATCTCTGATTTGCAAGTCAACTTGGTTGACTTAATGAGTTACAGGAATGATGGAGCTAGAAAGACCAAGCCAAAAAAAAGTAGACTTCTGTCCATTAACCCATATTTGTTATTTATGCTCTGCTACATAGCACGCTCATTGTCTGCTCCCTCTGCATCTGTCTGGTGACTCCACCCTTCTTTTTCCCAGGATATTCAGACCTAGTGCAGATTACAAGATCATAGACTTTCAATATGATATTTTAATTAGATAATACTTTGTGACTTTTTATATGGAGATGAATATGGGAAGAAAGAGGATAAATAGAAACAATATTTAAAACACTAATAGATTGTGTGGTTGTTTGTTCAGTAAGTTCTCATTTTCCCTTTTTACTGTTCATTGCTATTGAAGCTGGGCCTGGCATGTCATTTACTTTGGCTATGGTTATTGAATAAAATATAGGTGAATTTTTGAAATGTATCTTTATGGTGGTTCTGTCATTGCCATGAGCAAAGCATATATTGGGGAACTTGCTGGTCCTTGGAAAATACAGACATGGATCAGAGCTTTCTCAGTTCACTTGCACACTGGCAACTTGACGCTGTCATCTATGTGACACCAGAAATATCAATCGCTTACAGATACAATGCTATATCCTAGCTCTAGGCTATATACTGAATCATTTGATCACATTTTGAGATGCATGTCTGTGAAACTAACATTTGAGTGGCTGAAGTAAAAGAATTGCGATGAATTTGAGGCCAGTATGTAATACCCAGTAAGCTTCAGACTAGCCTGGGATAAAATAAGAGACCCTGTCTCAACTTCATCCCCTGCCGCCTGCAAATAGACTGTCACCCATAATAGTCTAACCATTAATCCCTTTTAAACTGTTTCTATATTGTTCAAAATTCTGAAAACTTTAGTTTTGATCTTCTTCTACTGTTGATCTTGCTGTTAAAAGTCTATGGTTTTGGATGAACATGCTCAGTAGAAGCCTCCTTCTGTTGCCTATGATATTTGACAGATGTAGAAATATCACAAAGCAGGACTTGGCGAGGGCCACGTTATAAAGCTCACAAATCTCACTTGGGCTTGTCAGTTATCCCACTTTATATGGATATTTATTTTTCAATGAATATTTTTCAAGTGAATCACCCTTCACTTCTCCAAAAAATGCATTGAGAGCTTGCTTCTCAAATTCAAGAATAAAATCTGTAATGTTTACTCGCTATAAGGATTATCTTTAATTGTCAGTTTGATACAATCTAGATTCATGGGGGAAGAGTGAGCACATCTATGGGGATTGTTTTGATTCTGTTAATTGATGAGGGAAGAACCATCTAAAAGTAGAGGGAACATTTCTTAATTTGGGTACAGAAATTCTATAAAAGAAAGCTAGCCATGTATTCTTTCATTATAAATTGATCTCTTCTCCTGAGCTGCTCTCTTGCAGGTGGGAAACTCTAGGTTTGACTTTGTTGGAACACACATTACATGATAGTATTTGATTAGTGCATGGCATGAAATAGCTATTAAATCAATGCTGCCTCTCTTACCTCCCTCCCTCCCTCCTTTCTTCCTCCTCTACCTCTTGCATCTGTCCAAAACTACTGTAACAAATGATTTTAGTTCAATAAGCTCTGTATCCAAATACTGGAGTCTTATATTTGCTCTCTGTTCATGACTTTTTATGATTTCTACTATAACATTTGCCTTCATGGATTATTTTTTTTAACAGTCATTGACTCATTTAACATACTACACAATCAGCATGATTTTCTATCCTGTGGCTGACACCACAGGTGGTTCTTTACTGAAGTGAGGTATGCTTGGTCCTGTTCTGTAGGTAAGGTGTGCTTGCATGCAGAGATAAGACAGGTGTAGACACTTTGTACTAATCCCTTCAACTCAAAAAGCAACACTATGGTTGAGATTAAAGATCAGAATAGAGCCCTCCTTATTGATGGAGATAGAAGTGCCAGCACATTTTCTATACTGTATTATTAAAGCTTAACCCTGACTGCAGATGCCCAGGGTTATCCTTTTTTTCTTCATGCTTCCTATGGTTTGTGCAGGCTAAAAATCACATATAATTGTTACAGGAAGTCAGATCTATGGGGGCTGATAATTTTTAGTTTGTACAAGGGAAATATGGTCAGTTTTTCCAAGGCCAGTGTCTAGTGGGTTGTAGGAGAAGATCTGCATATTATCTGACTGCAGATTTTAGTGAACCTTGAGTACATAGATACTTTGGATAGTGCATACTATCCAAAATAGCTGTATAGTCTGAAACACCAGCATCCTAGGAAAAATCTTGTCACTGAAAATTTGAGGTCACACTGAATAACACTGAGGTGATATGCATGCACATCAAAGTTGATTTGTATAGAGGTAGAGCAGAATTTGTATTTAATGGAGCATGGAAGTACCCAAAATTAAAATATATGTGATAACTCATGAAGATCCAATATCAATAGTTAGAAGATCTAGAGGAGACATGGAGAACAGGCAAGGCATCATTTTAAGAACAACACAGAATAGGTTTTTGCAACTAGTGAACAACCTGAAAAAATTTGTTGAGTTGTAGCTATGATTAAGGAAACAACACTAATTTAGACTTAGGTAAATGTCAAACATATTTCAGAATACATAAATAAGGCAGAATATGGTTAATACTTCCATAGAAAAACATGCATTAACAGTGGTACCCAAGTTAGAGGGCTATTTTCAAAAAATCAAATGCTGGTGAGGATATGGGGAAATAGGGTCTTTTGTTTACTACTGGTAGCATTATAAACCTGTACAAGTTTGATGAGAATTGATTGGAGCTTTGTAGCACAAATTCTAGTTGTATTAAAAGAAACTCAGAGCCAGATATCAGGGGAAGGCTGAAATATCAAAGAGAAGAAACACCACAGTCAAATCTCACCCAGCAATCTTCCAGCTTCCTCAACCTTCCTCCTGATCACTTCTAAAGCCTCATCTGTCTTCCTATACCTGCCTTAAATACCTTCTTTGCCCAGCTGTATCCCATCCAGGTTAAGATTAAAGGCGTGAACCTCTCTATTTGGTAGTTAACCTTGAATTTACAGAAACACAGAAAGATCTCTGTCTCTGGAGTTATGGGATTAAAGGAGTAGGCTACCACTCCTGGGCTTTCCCCATGCTGGGATTAAAGGTGTGTGCCATCACTGCCTGGCTATTTGGCCTTGCATTCACAGAGATCCTCTGAATCCCCATGCTGAGGAAAAGTGTGGGTTATCACTGCTCTACTATCCCTTGAACTCCCTGAGATTCAGAACATCTTTGCCTAGTTTGACTGTGGATTAATCTCTTGATATTCTAGGTTTTATTACACATATAGCATATCACCAAAGAGGTTTCTACAAGAACTATAACTACAATTACCATATGACCCAGTATATCAGTTCTGGGCATACACTCACAGAAATCTATATTCTATTATAG
The DNA here is from genome assembly GCA_004025045.1 of Sigmodon hispidus. Taxonomy (NCBI): domain Eukaryota; kingdom Metazoa; phylum Chordata; class Mammalia; order Rodentia; family Cricetidae; genus Sigmodon; species Sigmodon hispidus. Next base: position 5,718 of record PVIH01011539.1, read on the forward strand.
AAGTGTTTGCTTATTTGTGATCAATGCTGCCCTTTTCATATGACAAGGGAATAAAATCAGCCTAGATCTCCACCAACAGATTAATGGATAAAGAAATGTGGTACATATATATAATGGAATTTTATTCAGCCATATATGTAACGTGGTTGAGCCAACATGGCTCCGGTGAGATGCACCTTGTACAGCTGCATAAACCTGTGTGGCACTGTGTACAGAAGCACCTCCCTGGGCACTTACGGAGGCACGCCCTAAACGTGAATACATAAACCCATGCACACCCCTTCTCTTAAAAAGAGGTACCATGTTTTGGTCTCTCTCTTCTTATCTCCTTCTGTCCTGCTTTTGTTTCTGTACCCGCCTGGGAATTCCCTTAAATAAACCCTTATGTGGCCCTGGTAGTGTGTATCTCTTCTCGAGTGTGGAACTAGCAATATAGAAAAATGAATTTCTGAAGTTTGCAGAAAAATGGGCAATTCTTCAAATTACATGATCAGATAAGACAATCACAATATATTCTTCTTTATATGCAAGTCCTAGTTTTGAGTTTTTATATATGTGAGTGTGACTGTGGGTATAGTTCCATACTTGAGAAGTGACCCTGAAAGAGAACAAAAATGTTTTGAAGAAGGAGAGTTGAAAGGTACAAGGGATCTGGGATGTGAAGCAGCAGAGGAGGGAGCAGAATCGATACAAACAAATTATTATGCAAATGCCATAATGAAGTGTACTTTTGAAAAAACAGATAACAGTAGGGTGAGAAACAGACATAGATAAAAGCTAAAGGGGAGAGACACAAGCAGCCTCAGAGGAAAGGAGGCCAGGATGCTGCTCTGAGAAAAGATGCTTGACTTCAAGAAGTGATCAGGAGTGAGGCTGAGGAAGTTGGAAGATGGCTAGCCTGCCTTTTGCTAGTGGCTTATAATTTTAATCACTGCAATTCTTATGTGCCTGCCTCTGACTCTTAAGTGCTGAGATTACAGGGCCTGGTAGACACATATGGAATGTGATATGTGCTATATAAAATGAATGATTTCAACTGAGCCTCTAGACCACAGCTAAGAGGTAAGTGCCATCCAGCCCTTCAGGACACACAGAGACCTTACTGCTCTCCGAAACCTGGACTGGGGACACTCCCACACATACCCAACCATACCCAGCTCCATCCTAAACCAAAGAAAGCTGGGAGAACTCCCCCCAAGGCAAAATTCCAGCAAAACACACCCTGCCCAAATTGCAATCAACATCATCAACTGCTACTGCACAGAACCAGTCAAATCTCTCAACATACAGCTGATTAAGATTGCTCAGGTCTATAACTGAATAACAGCCAACCAAGACCTGACCAAGAGTGAACTGAGGAAGCAATGGGCAGACACCAGTGCAAGAATACATACAATAATGCAAAGATCAAGAAGACACCATCAGAAGAAGCAGGTGGTTCTACAGCTTCAAAACCTGAACATATCAATGAAGAGGAAACAGAAGGAAACAACCTTAAAAACAGCTTTATGAAGCTAATAGACGCCTTAAAAGAGGATATTAAAAACTCTCTTAAAGAGAAGAAAACACAAACAAAAAATTGGACGAGATGAACAAATCCCTTAATGAAAATAAAGAAAACCAAGAAAAAGAAAACAAACAGGTGAAAGAAACATTCCAGGAGTTAAAAATTGAAATAGAAGCAATAAAGAAGACACAAACCAAGACAAAGATGGAAATAGAAAACCTGAAGAAAAAAACTGGAACCACAGATTCAAGCATGACCAACAGAATCCAAGGGATTGAAGAGTTAAAGAAAACACTAAAACAAAAAAAGTCCTGACACAAAATGTTCAAGAAATCTGGGATACCATGAAAAGGTCAAACCTGAAATTAATTAAAAGAGAACACCAGCTCAAAGGCACAGAAAATATATTCAACAAAATCATAGAAGAAAACTTTCCCAACCTAAAGAAGAAAATACCTATAAAGATACAAGAAGTGTACAGAACATCAAATAGACTAGACCCACAAAAAATGTCTGCTCATAATATAGTAATCAATCCACTAAACCTACAGAACAAAGAAAAATACTAAGAGCTGCAAAGGAAAAAGGCCAAATCACCTTTAAAGGCAGACCCATAAGAATAACATTTGACTATTCAATGGAAACAATGAAAGCAAGAAGGTCATGGTCAGACATTGTACAGACACTAAAAGTGCATGGATGCCAATGCAGACTGCTGTACCCAGCAATATTATCAATCACCATAGATGGAGTAAACAAGGTATTTCATGACAAAATCAGATTTAAGCAATACCTATCCAGCCCTACAAAATGCCCTAGAGGGAAAACTCCAACTTAAGGAAACCAGAAACACCTGTGAGACCACAAATAATTGATAATCCCACAGGGGAAAAAAAAAAAGGAAAAAGCTACCACCAAAAATAACAGGAAATAACAATCAGTGATCTTTAATATCTCTTAAAATCAATGGACTCAATTCACCTATGAAAAGACACATGCTAGCACAATGGATACAAAAACAAAAGCCACCCTTCTGCTGCATACAAGAAACACACCTCAACTTCACAGACAGACACAAGTTCAAAGTAAAGGGTTCAGAAAAGATTCTCCAATCAAATGGTCCCAAGAAACAAGCTGGTGTAGCCATCTTAATATCTAACAAAATAAAATTCAAACTAAAATCAATCAAAAGAGACCAGGGTGAACATTACTTATTCATCTCATAAAAAACTCACCAAGACAAACTTTCAATCCTGAATATTTGTGCCCCCAACACAAGGCCAACTATGTATGTAAAAGAAACACTATAAAAGCTTAAACCTCATATCAAACTTCACACACTAATAGTGCAAGACTTCAATACCCTACTTTCACCCTTGGATAGGTCAACCAGACAGAAACTCAACAGAGAAATAGGGGGTCTAATAGAAGTTATGACACAAATGAACTTACGAGATATATACCAAACCTTCCATCCAAACACGAAGTAATATACATTTATTTATTACTATAATATTTATCAGCACCCCATGGAACTTTCTCTAAAATTGACCACATACTTGGTCATAAAGGAAACATCAATAGATAAAAAAAAAAAATGGGAATAATTCCTTGAACCATATCAGATCACCATGGTCTAACGTTAGAGTTTAACAACATCAAAAGTCACAGAAAGCCTACAAACTCAAGGAAACTATGTATCAGTCAACTGAACCACCTGTGGGTCAAGGAAGATGTTTAAAAAGAAATCAAAGACTTCCTACAATTGAATGAAAATGAATCCACAATGTACCCAAACTTATAGGACACAATGAAAGCAGTCTTAAGAGGAAAATTCATAGTACTAGATGCCTATATGAAAAACCTAGAGAAATCCCACACAAGAGACCTAACAGCACAGCTGAAAGCCCTAGAACAATTAGAAGCAAATTCACCTAGAAGAAGTAGAAGGTGAGCCTAGAAGAAGGTGTGGGAACAAATCATGAGAGAAGGTGATGACTGAGTGAGAAGAGCAACAGGGAGAGAGAGGGAAAAAAAAGAGAGGGAGCCAATGTGGGACTGGAAAAAGACTGGGTCCTAGGATAATTTCCAAAGACTCACAGGATGTCTCTGGCTAGGTCTCCAACCAATAGTGAAGGTGTTGCCTAGACAGGACTTCCCCTATAATAAAATGAACAGCTACCCCAAGTGCTATCACAGAACCTACATCCAATAATGAACAGATGGAAGCAGAGGTATATGGCTGAGCACTGGGCTGAGCTCCTGGTCCAGCTGAGAGCAGGGAAGGAGACTCTATATGAGCAAGAGGATAGGGCTTTTGAGGAAAACTACCACAGTGATGGCTTGTTGGAGCTCTAAGGAGCTCATTGAATTAAGAACAGCCACTGGGGGACCTTCAAGAAAAGTAGGCCCTCCAAGGATAGGCAGCTGTCCACTGACATGGGCAGTATGTGGAGCCTCGAGGGGAGGGATCAGATTGTGTTTCTGTGCATGGCCTGGCACCTCAGAGCCCATTCCCTCCAGAGGAACACCTAACCCAGACTTTATATTAGGATGAGGAAATTGGACCTGCCTAGAGTGGATGCTGAGCTGATCCTCCTTGGGACTTCTTGCCCTTTTAGCAGAGGGGATGGGAGGATGGGGAGAAGGGAGGCTGAAGGCAGACAGGAAGGGATTGGGAGGGGAAAGGGAAGGAGAGCAAGGGGATACATGGGGAAAAAAGACTTTATTGTATATATAAATTAAATAATTTTTTTTAAAAAAAAGCTCAGGGGAAGTGCATTTGAATCTGTCATTCCTTGTGAATCAGTTATACATAGTTGAATCCAAAGAAAACACACTTTCACTGTGGAGGTGGAGCCAGGAGAATCCCTGGGATTTACAGACTAGCCAGTGAAATCTGGTGATTTTTACTGGGGAACTTTGTCTCAAAAATAACATTGAGGAATTAGAAGAAAAATTCTAAAACTCATATAGAAACAAGGGATCACTGGAGCCAAAAGAATCCTAGTCAAGAAGAACAGAGATATAGATATCACAGTCTGTGACCTTAATCTATACTACAGAGCAATAGTGATGCAGTCAACAAGGAACAAGCACAAAAATAGACATATAGACAAATGCAACATAAAAGAGACCCAGCAATAAACCAACATAGCTTTGGGGACCTAACTTTTGACAAAGGCCTCAAAACATACATTGGAAAGAACCAGACTTTTCAATATATGGTAACAGAAAACTGTATATAGGTTTGCAAGATAATGAAAATAGATCCATATCTTTCACTTTACACAAAGATCAATTCAAACTGAATCAAAGGCCTTAGTTTAAAATGAGAAATGCTACAACTGTTACAGGAAAACCTGTAAGGATATATGTACATGTAACATGTTTTCTAACAGAACTTCAGCAACACTGAAAACAGCTACAAAAATTGTCAGGATCCAATATCATTTCTAACTTCATTCTAAATAGCTATCCTTGGCCACTGCTGGCTATGTGTTAAATATGCCTGGAACATGAAATGTATGTCTGGTATGACAGGAGTAATGTTTAGAAGAATATGTAATTAGTGGGAAGATGATTCAGTGTGGAGGCTGGGAGAAAAATGTCCCAAAGCAAGCAGAACATGTTCACAGTTAATGATGCGCTGCACAGACTAACAAAAATGTTCAGTGTTCAGCTGGCTGGTTGTAGTTGATCTTCTCTGAAGAGACCAGAGAAACAGTAGAAGCAGCAGGCATGATCAGGAAAAACAGACATTTCTGTAAAATTCCATTGCATATAGCTAAGACTATTATATATATATATATATATATATATATATATATATATATACTTTAAGCTATTTTATAGAAAAGGTATTGAATTCAAATTCTAAAATATAGCTTCATTGATACCATTTTATTAATGAAGTTAAATTTAATTGCTTTAATCATCTCATTACTAATTAACACCAGTTACATGCTTAAATAAAATGTTCTTCTTCCAAAAGTGAAAATAATGATAAGCTATAAATAACATTAATAATATGACTAGTAAGAAATTTTTTTGAAGGCAGATACCCTGACTAAAAGTTAGCTATCTCAAGGTTCAAACTGAAATGTGCAAATACTTAAGTACTGTGGTAATTTTGTAGGAAAAAAAACTCTGTTTCTCAAATTCACCATACTACACATAGAAAGTACACACACACACACACACACACACACACACACACACACACACACACTCATGTGCACACAGGAGTAACAGTAAATGGACTTAGCAGGTTGCATATGCATACATAAATATACATGCATGTAAAATAATTAATGAAAAAGAAGTGTCTCAAATATATTTGAGAGAGTATGTGGTGATATGTTACATACTTAATAAATCCTAGAATATCAAGAGATCAACCCACAATCAAAAACTAGGCAGATATAGCTCAGAAAGTTCTTCAGCTTTGAATAACTAGGCAGATATAGCTCAGGAAGTTCTTCAGTTTTGAGTACAAGGCCAAACAACTGGGTTTCAATGGCACAGACCTTTAATCCCAGCACAGGGAAAGCCTGGGAGTGGTGACCTTCACCTTTAATCCCATAACTCCAAAGACAGAGAACTTTCTGTTTCTGTGATTCAAGGCTGACTATCAAATAGAATAGCTCCCACCTGCCTTTCATCCTAACCTGGATGGGATACAGCTGGTGAGAAGTGTATTAAACCGGTGTAAGGAAACAGGAGAGAAAGGAGGGACCAAGAGCGAGGCTGAGGAAGTTGGCAGACAGCTGGGTGAGATTTGACCTTGGTATTTCCTCTCTCTGATATTTCAGCCTTTCCCCGATATCTGGCTCTGAGTCTCTTTCAATACAGGGAAGGAAAGCACGGGAATGATATCAATACAGTATTCATGTATGAAAGTCTCAAAACTCCACTTTTTTTTTTTTTTTAAAAAAAGGGTGATTTACAGTGCTTAAGTGAATTATTCCCACCCTTACTAACTTCAAGGAAAAATGGAATGTATTTATGTGGTGTTTTGTTTTGATATATTGACTATGTTAGATTTATTTAATTAATGATTTCAAATATAAATTGTTCCTGGTTAAGAAAAATCTAAGATCTACTTTCAGCAATTGCAAAGTATTTATGTCATTATTACTGTCCTTACCATGCTATTCAGTAGATCTCTAGAACTTATCTTCCAGAGGGTTAATTTTAAAATAACATATTTAAAGAAAATTAAATCTAGACTCTGTTATTTAGCTGTGCATGTATTTGAACACACCATTTACTTCCCATGGATCTTAGTTCATGGTCTGCAAAGTAATTATAATAATAATAATACTTAGCTACTAGTATCAGATAATGGGAACCTGACAGAACATTACAATAGATGTCAGGTGTTGAAATAGTTGTCCTTAAAAATACATCTTTAAGCTGAGCTAGGAGACTTTTTAAATATTGATATTCTTGTCTATTTATGACTAATGTGGAACCTACATGTTCAATAGAGAATAAATAAAATAGGGAACTAGCAAATAGGAAATCTAAGCATTAAAGGTAAACCTTAATGGGTGGTCATACCCTTTTCTTTTTATTATTATTATTATTATTATGAACAAAGAAGTCACACTTTCTATCCTTGTATATCCTTATTCAAGGTCCCTTCCCCCTCCCACCACATCCGGTCATTCTCTCTTCTCCACAACTCCCCATCCCCTCCCTGGGCAGGCAGCAGGCAGTCCCATGGTCCCACTGACCCAATATTGCTTAGTTCAGTCTCCACTCCTGGCAGATCCAGTTTTCTCCTCCCTCCCTCAAGAGTGAGTCAGGTATTCTCAGTGAACTCTAAACAAACAAGTAGACAAACAAGAAAAAAGCAAAGCATGCCCAAGCTGCAAACCAAAACCACTGAACAGCTTGGGATCAGAAACACCCTGGACTAACTCCTTGGTCATACCCTTTTCAAGAACTGTTCCAAATGTGGAAATCATTTGCTATGAATGACATGTCCACAGAAAAATTAAGTCAGCTACATTGCAAAACCATATGTATTAGAATTGTTCTAACTCATTTGTGTTATGAGGTTAGGCTAACATACAGAAAAAAAAAACCAGATAATTATATTTTCATATACAAATATTTGTATTTCCAAACATATTTCACTGTCTTCCTTTTATGCCAGTAGCAAGCACAATAATTTGAAGGTGATTGGTGGTTAATTTTTTTTTAATCACTGTGCATGAAACTTATCAGTTTAGTTAGATATCAAAAGGCTTACTAATGTCCCAAAGTATGCAAAAAAGATGGAAAGAAAACAACAATTTCCCATAGAAGATTTTCAGAGGACATGGTTACTGTTGATCTCCTCAGACCATGTTGAATTTGGCTCTTTGAAGGCATACTACCACAGTCCTAGCCCACATAGCTTCAGTTCTGTTGAAGATGCTTATGCTGGCTTTAGTTCACTATACATACTGTATTGTTTTTGTTTTTACATTTAATTACTTATTGTGTGTGTCCCTCTCCATTCACAGGACAACTTGTAGGAGTCAGACTCCTTAGGATCGAATACTGGTCGAATATTGGTCGAATACTGGCTTGGTGGTAAGTGCATTTACTCACTTGGTCATTTTATTTGCCCATGCCCAGTTTTTGAAAAGATCACCTCATGCCACATTATCTACAGTCAAGAATTCTCCATGTCAAAACATTAATACAATTTATCTCAAGGTACTGGGATTATAGATAGTTTCAGGTTTTTTTTTTTTTCCTCTTTGCTTATCTGTTATTTCCATTTCTTCTGTGAGAATGTGGATTATTGTATTAATTTTTAAGTCAGGAAAAACCTCTTTGAAATTGAACTTTATCAGCTATATTCAATATGAAATCCCCTTTAGAGCTGATAGAGGAGAGGATTAGATATGGATATTCATTTTAAGAATGGCAAGACCAGGCTTTTATTTATGCACTCATCTTTTGTTCACTAAGAACGAAGATTGTTGGTGGAGGAAATAGCTGGGGAGGGGATATGGACTGAAGAGAAACAAAATACCCATGGAGTTCCCAAACTGGTCATTAGATGGCGGGGAGGCACACAGGATAAATTTCATTTGCTGTGACAATGTGGCATGATGGCTCTACTCTAGATATAGCAGGCTGTTAGTAAGTTCCAAATGTCTCGAGGCAAAGCATAAAGGGTTTTGAGTATTTGGTAGGTTTGCAAATAGGTGAAGTGAGTTTTTGGACAGATGTGGAGCTGAGTCAACCCCAGTTGTTTCTGATTTCCCCATTTCCAGTTATTTAATATATGACTTTGTATGGAGTCTTTCGATCAGAGCTCGGATTTTTCTCTTCTCCACAGAACCCCAGTAATACCCAGCTAGAAGAATGCAGACTATGGGACAAAGGCAGTTGTTAGACTCCTAGAATTCATGGTCAGATATCTCTGTTCACTGGTGCAGAGTCTAGTCTGTTTCTGTCCTCAAAAACTTGCCTCTTGGTGGTTGTAGGGAAAAGTCACTGAGGCATTTCTAGTCTCAGCTGACCTATCTCTGTCCTCTCCACCTCTTGCCTTTCCACTGAATGACTGCTATACTTGCTATATCTTTAGAAAGTTTCCAGCCCTGGACACTTCTTCCTTCCCTCTCTTTGACCATCATTTCCATACTGTTGCTAGTCTGATCAATGTACTGGGAACAAAAGTATCCCCTGGGGAAGCTAATAGCACAGCTGAATTTGAACATTGAAACCACTCTTAATAATCCCCTGGCTCACCAGTGTCACTGGGGATTCCTCTCTGACATATTTGGAACCTTTTCTTTTGAATGCTAAGGGTTTTCTGAACTAATGCTATTTTCCTCCTTTTCAGCTACCTGGGACCAAATTTCTTGGCTACACCACAGATTCAGTCCTCATCTAAGTTACCTTCCTACAACTTCCTCAACAAAACAGGTTTCTTCAACTCTTCACTTCTCTGGGAATTTAGATTTGAGACAGAAATCAGGTTCTTTGAAAGTGAAAATTTCTCTAATCTAGTGCTATTGTTAGTCAGAAACACAGAGGCTACATCCCCAGAACAGACATGGGAAGACAAGTCAAGCTTTGCTGGTTTCCTGCTGAGCAGTTTCTCCATCCCTACTTTGAAACTTTAAACTCTAATTTAACTGAGCTTAAACATTTGTTTCTTTATCCCTTATTTCTCCATTGATTTTTGTCCAATGCCTTGTACCATTTCACACAGGAACATCATACCTTTGGTGTGATTACTTCCTAAGGTCTTACAGACACCAGGCTGACACATAAATAATCATCAACAAGGACCAGAGGTTGCATTTCAAAGGAAAACGGTGCAGGGAAAAGAGGAAGAAATTCCTTTGAATGGCATTGCCAAGATCCTTTCAATTGCCTGAAAACAGCTGATAAACAACCAGGGGAAAAAACAAAAACAAAACAAACAAAGAAAAACCAAAAAAAAAACTCAAACCACTGTGTCCCTTTCAGTGAGTTCTGCTTGTATAGAGAGGGTTGGGAAGCTGCCAGCAAATGAATCAAATGTCAATTGGGTTTGTACCTTAAGAGACAATCTGTGCCAGCAGTTCTTGGACTCAGAAAGGGAAAGATGAGTAAGAAGACATCCTATAGAAGACATTTCACATGGAGCAGAAGAAAGCATGGCTGCTGTCATGGCTCTTCAGGGGCAGGAGTGTGCACGTTTCCTCTGACCAACACAATGGTAGTCATTTTCTCTTAGTGTCAAAGGCATGATTTTTGAAGAATACTGCCTGACTGAATGCTTAAAGCAAACACACATCTTGCAAACTCAGCAGTGGACCCCTAGTAAAACTCAGGGCTCGGTTCTGGTGCCAACTTTTTTATCACTAGAAAATATCCAGTAGCTTTCTTAGCCTGCTTGCTTCAGATGACCTTTTGAGCCTTCAAGATTCTCCTTTATGAATAAGACCTCCAAGTGTAACAGCTTTTAGAGATGAAACCAGCTTTGTATTTTGTAAGTATTTAAACAAAATATGCTTACAGTCAAAGAAACACAATAAAAGGAAAAAAATCACTTGTAACCATTATTACATTTGCAATTCAAAAAATTTACTTCTAGTTTTACTTTCTGATATATATGTTTGCCCACAAATTTTTCTAAACTCACAAAATGGGCCTCCTTCCTTTAATAGTACTTTGAAATCTGTCAAGTGTTGTTTTCTCATGCCCTTTTTGTGCTGACAAATATATATGCAAATACCTTTACTCAATAGATAAGTAGCATTCCACTGTACATGGACAATTCTATGTTTAATGAGATTTTTATTGGTAAGTATTTTGCTTATTTCTCAAATTGGCCAGTTACAACTGATGAAGAAAATCATTTTGTGGGTCTATCTACATCTTTTCCATGATAAATGCCTGAGGATAAATCTTAAGAGGGAAACATTCAAATATTTTTAACAATTGGGGTAAGCCACATGTACTAAAGTTTAACATCATAATGAATTTTAAATGTTCAATTTAGACTTTGGTTGGAGTGTTTTTTTAAAAAAAAAAACATTACACCTACTTTCATCTAGCCACAGGACTCTTCATCTTGCAAAACTGGAACTTGGTCCTGTAATTATGTACTTTTTACCTGTCCCCTGTCAAGCTCTGGGAAAGCTTATTTTTCTTTTCATCTATGAATTTAATTGTATAAAGTATGTATAAAAATGGTATCCTTATTTTGTTGTGTTGTGATCGGATTATTTTACAATTATGTTTTCAAGATTTATCAATTTAGTATATATCCAAATTTCCTTCTCTTAAAGACAGAAAAAATATTTTATTAATGTTTATATATATGTATGTATTTATATATAGTGTGTGTGTTCAAGAACACGCATACACATGTGCATATGGGTGCATTTATCCATGCATACATATATGGAGGTCCAGATGTGAATATTGTGTGCCCTTCTCTACCTCTTTATCTTTAATTTGAGACGGTATCTCAATGAATGCAAAGCTCACCATTTTGAATAGATTGACTACCTAGGGAGCCTCTAGGGTTAGAGTTAGGGTTAAGGTTAGGGTTAGGGTGTTCAAGTATGTTTGCAAACTTTTATCTATATATACAGGAATAATAGCTCAAAGTTCTGTGTCCTGGCACACATAAATAAGGAAGACAGCATTGCCACCACTGTAATCTCAGCTGAATTGCCAGGATCATGCACATGGAGGACTGGTAGTTGTTCTTGTTTGTGGTTGGTGTTATTTGTCCTTCTTTTTACTGTGCTAAAATTCCCTTGTGAAATGTCTCACTGAGAAATTGCAAAAGCAAATGTTTTGAACACTGCATGGTCGGTAGGGCAGTGGAAAGGGTCTAAGATTGCTTGATGCTATTAAACTTAAGAAAACATTAAATTCAACAATGGGCATAAAGGTATTAGAATGTGTTTAATGGGAAAGGGAGCCAAGTAGGGAGCCTATAATAAACACATTTGTTGGAGTCAAAATGATAGATCTAGGCAAGTTAGGGACACTAAGAAAAGCATAGTTTATTAGCAGTAGCAGAAAATAAATATAGGAGGTGCAGTTTATAGATTGAAAAAAAAAGAAGATGGTTTTATTTCAGACACTTTTTAGTATTATTTGATTTTCTCTGAAGATTCTTCCAGTGTCAATTTATTTCACTTAGTCAAATTTCATAAAGTATTAATAAAATGAAAACTAACTGTTTCTAAATGTCTCCACGTAACAGATGCATTGTGTACCACAACGGTTTCCATATGATATATTTAGGTATGTTATCAGAATCATTATGCTGTTATTGGCTGATTGGTTTCTATATGGGTATATTCATTATGAGCTGAAGCTGCTGGCAGCAGTTAATGAGGTTTCCTGTTTTTCTTTCATTTGCTTAGCATTCAGTAACGCTAAACGTGTTCATTTCACTGGACGCCAACAAAGGGTTGTTGCAGGGAAGAATGCCGCATGGCTGCACCAGCCCTCAAATGAGCTGCAAATTGAGGCTTTCAGTATCATCTCTTCATTCCCTCCCATCCCCTTTCTCTTCATCTTGGTGTGTGCTCTGTCACAAGTGATAACATTGGATTTCTTTTTGTTTGCTGATAACATGCCAAGGAAGCAGTGTTCCACGGAAAACATCTACTTTCTTTGATGTGTTTGCTTTGGGATGTTTCAAAGCTGAGTTTCAACCACTGGCAGCCTCTTTAGCAAGCTCTCTCTCAGTCTTTCTGTCTCTCCTTTATCTCTTTCTGCATTATGTAAATATACATACACGTTGGAATTGTTATGTAAAAGATAGAGAGAAGGCCACCCACGCTATAATGCTTTATATTAATTGTTCTTCACTGTTAATAGCTGCATTATTTTTTTCCCCCGAAGGAAGTATAGCATATTCAAGCCACTAAGCAGCCTCTCCCATGGTTTGGTTTCAGTTCCTTCTTCCAGGTTCCAGCGTTGAGTTCCTACTCTAACTTACTTTGATGATGGAATCGAACCTGTATAATGGAATCGACTAATTCGTCACTTGAAAAAATCATCCTAAGTGAGGTAACACAGGCCTAAACACGGTATGTACTCATTCATAAGTGGATATTAGGATAACCAGGCTACAGTCTACAACCCCAGAGAAGCAAGGTAACAAGGAGGATCTCAAGACAGACAACCTTGGATACCACTGGGAAGAGGAAATAAATAAGATCTCCTGAGTAAACTGGGAACATGGAGGGGAGGCACAGTGTAAGGGAAGCTGGGTAAAGCATGGAGATGGAAAGAGCAGTACGGAGAGGGAGAGCAATGAAAAGAGACATCTTGACATAGGGAATCATTATGGGGTTAGGGAGAAACCTGGTTCCAGGAAAATAACCCAGGAACCCACAAGGATGACCCCAGCTAATACTCCAAACAATAAAGGAGAGGGTGCCTGAATTGGCCTTTGTCTGTAATCAGATTGGTGACTACCCTAACTGTCATAATAGAGCCTTTATCCAATGAATGAAGCAGATGCAGAAATCCACAGCTAGGCACTGGGCTGAGCTCCTGGACTCTAGTAGAAGAGAGGCTGGAGGAGGGACTGTATAGGCAAGGGATGTCAAGAGCATGATGGAAAACCCACAGAGATGGTGGAACCTAGCTACTGGGAGCTCAGGAACTCTGGATTGACAACTTGTAAATCTTTAGCAGATCAAACCAGGCCTTTTGAATGTGAATGACATTTATGTGACTTGGTCTGTTTGTGAGGTCCCTGTCAGGGAGACCAGGATTTATCCCTAGTGCATGAACTGGCTTTTTGGCGCCTACTCCATATGGTTTGATACCTTTCTCAGCCATGATACAAGGGAGATCAGTTTGATTACGCTTAACTTTGTGTGCCAGACTTAGTTAACTCCCCATGCGAGGCCTTACTCTCTCTGAGGAATAGATTGTTGAGTGAAGGCGGGGGGGGGGGGGGGGGGGGGGGGGGGGGGGGGGGGGAGCAGGAGAAGGGGAAGGAAGGGAAACTGTGATTGGTATATATAATGAAAAAATATTAAAAGAAAAAAATAAACTTTCCTGCCAAGCTGTTCTGTGTAGTATTTTTTATTGGGGGGGGGGCAAAGAAGTGGGAGGTGTTGTTTTGTTTCATTTTTTTTTATCACAGCAACAGAAGGGAAAGCAAAATAGTTACCTTATAATTTGTATTGTGAACTACAGACAGCAAAAAGGAGATACCTTACTCTAGAGCATAAATCATAGCAAAAGATAGTCTAGCATTTGACTCTGTTTAGTGTTAGAAAGTAATTTTTAAAAACTCATTACTATTAAAGCAACAATTAAATTACATGCTTCTGTGTACCTTGTAAGATCTCATAGAAAGTTTGTAAAATATTTTCATTGTTCTTCAAAGATTTCTGAGCTATCTGTCAAGCATATCTAGTTCTCAGGTATTGGTTATATTCAGCAGAAGGTAACAAAATGTTTTTGTTTTTTGTTTTTTTGGGTTTTTTTCAGGGTTTTTCTGTATGGCCCTCCTCACTGTCCTGAAACTCACAAGTTGGTCTAGAACTCAGAGATTTCCTTACCTCTGCCTTCACAGTGTTGAGATTAAAGGTATGCACCACCTAGGAAATATGTAGTTTTGATGTTCAGTAATTTTAGATTTTTGGAAAATTTTTATGCCAAGCCTAATGAGTTAAAGCAATATTGTGAGTGCAGTATGTAAACATTGACAGTAAACCCTGAAAATCTTGTGATTATTTGTGGTTATTGGTACCATAAGGCAATCTATTATGAGTCTTGGGTCTTTCAGAGATTAACCAGTCTGACTATGAATAAATTTTAATAAATAAAAGTCTTTATTAAGTACTAACGAAGACCATAAATACTGACTGGGTCCTCAGAATATACCACTGAATTATATTGGCAAGGGGCTTTTAAAGGTAAAACTCCTAAGGCTATGTACTTCCTGCCTATGTGTAATCAAGCACATATCCTGTGCACTCAGGGCAACCAAGCTTGTTCACTGGACCAAAAATATCTGCTTTGTTATCTTAGAGGAATGACAGCACCCAGCATTCCTGGAAGTTACATGACCTTGGGCAGGGTGGCTTATAGTTTAGAGGTGTTTTGTTTTATAGATCTCTTAAGTGTGGTAATTTAAAATTAAATATGAAGTTTGCCATCACACAAACTAGATTTTTCTTCTTTTCCTGTAGTTTGCATTTGACTACCTGGTGACTCCATGCTTTATGCTTTCCTAGGGCACTTACTGTAATTACTAACAAGAACAACTTATTGCAGTGCAGTGACTTCTGTCATTTGCACTGATCTTCCTCATTCAGTGTTTGGATAAGGGATTTCACTGACTGGTTCTTTGATGAGGATGAGAGGAAATGGTTATGTCTTTGCACAGTCATTAGAACTCTAGGGATCATTTTTTTCCTATGCTGAAGACAGTCCTTCAGTTTTACACCCTAGACTTGTGCGTCAGTTTTTCACGTGACCCTTCTAAGTGAACCTTGCACACCCAGGGGAAACTTAAGAAAATGCTATCAGTAGATTAACACTCTTTAGTCATTTCCTCCTTTGTACCATACATCTCTCTGAACTCTCTGAACATTCCTCTGTCCCTTGCCCTGCTCTGAACAGTGTTCCAGCCCCATCCTTACTATTTCTGCCCGGCCCCAATATAGGTTTCTAAGTTGTTTCTCTCCCCAGTTCCATTCTGCTTGGCCTTCTGTGGAAATAAATGACACTTCTTCAGAAAGCAATTCAGATTTCTAGTGAAAACATATTCCCCACAACTCCTTTCTGCTATATTGACTCGTTTTCTTAAAAAGAAATGTTTCAGTAAAAAATGCTTGTTGATTCCCTTTTCCTCTAGAGCATGAACCCCATTGGCTCCCAGACTTTGAGTCAATAGTCTATGGAGAGTCTATATAATATTGCTTGTTTCCAGGACTGAACTAAGGTCATACTGATGAACATGTCAAATTAATTTTGTAGTGTTGGTCAACACTAAGTGTCATGACCTTTCTTTTATACATAGAATATAATTTTCATTGCTTAGTATTTCTTAAAATAAGATTGAAGAACTGTTGTTCATTTGCTGCACCCTTATTTATTTATTTATTTGCTTTCTAATGAAATTATATGTCCTGTCCTGCTAGCATTGTTTGTTTAACATTCTTGACTGATAATTTAAAAACAAAAAAGTAGCCATTTTGGTAGAGGTATTTTTCATGCTTTGGGGAAAATTTTCTTTTTATTTTCACATTACAATTTATTGTGCTTTTATACTTCCAATTGCTCTTAGAACCTTTGACCATTTTTTTTGTTAAAAGACATTTATGTCTACCCAAATAGGATGTTTGAAGCAGTCTGTCTCAGTATAGGAGCTTACTGAAGGAGATATGAATGTGAATACATTCTGAATAGAAAACATACTCTAATGAGCTTTCCAGCTACTAAGAACTGATCAAAGAAATAAAGAGAGGAAAGGAAGGCAGAAGACTGCTGTTAACTCTTTCTTAGTCACAGAAATCCCAATACTTACTTAATTACACGATGGCCTTTTCAGACTGTTGAGCATGACTGTTTGGGACAAATGCTTACAACAGCAGTGATATTTGTGGCATTACCTTGTCAAATCACACAGTCCCAGCAAAGACTGATGCTATTGTTCAGTAACATTCTCATCTTCCATTTGAACTTGTGAGTTAGATCAAGATTTCTGCTTAGCACTAAAGAAACATGAAATGTGTTCCTGAAAACAAAACCATCCTTTGTGAGCTCCTTTGGCTGGTGCTGCTCCAGCTGATAACATTTTCTTAGGCATTTATCTATAATTCAAAATAGAAAACCTCTCTCATAGGGATTAGGTGCCAGAATTAGATACTATAAGACAAGTTGTCATTAGCTAGGCATTTCACAGTCGAATCGAATGATAAATCACTTCTGTGTTTACAGATAGACGCCAGCGTGAGCTCTTCTTACAGGCTGGTTTGTAGTTCGTTTCCCACCTCATTTTCAAGTTCTGTCATGTTTTGTCCCCAGCTAGTCTCTCTTGTCCTGCTGAAATCAATGAGGATGTTTTCCACTTACAATTCAATTCACTTTTTGGATTACAGCCAATGCTTTTCTGAGAAAAGTGACCCAGCGACAGTTTTCCTGGCCTTGTTTTATTTCTGAAACAGAAAAATAGCAAGTTTCCATCCTCCTTTAACTTTCTTTTCATGGGTGAGGATGCTAAATGACAGCTGTGCGGAGTATGTCCAGATTTTCCCATTGTGGAAACTGGCTAATGGACCATCTGATCAAAGTGCTGTTGCCATTGAACATCACAATAGCTCCTTTCTTCCAAACATCACCCAAACAGAGATAAACTGAAACTGAGAACAAGAAGAAAGTTTTTCAGTGCTCAACAGGTCAGTTTATACCAACATCTTAAATCCTTTTAGATAACTAGGGTGAACAAAGGATCTGAAGGTGGAGTGGCGGTTTAGTCCTCTGCTCCCAGCTAGAATGTGGGGGTGGGGGTGGGGCTGATGCAGGAGGATGACTGCATATTCAAGGACAGATGAATACATAGCAAGTTAGTTCTAGGCCAGTCAGGGTTACATACTCAACCAACAAACACACACACACAAACAGGCAGAACTGAAAATGACATTTACAAAGAGCACTAGTCACAATAAAGAGTGCTTAGAGATAGGAGGCTGGTAAGTACTTCTAGGCTCCCTTCCTCTATCATCAGGCAACTCATTGTCATTACACAACACTAAATGTATAGAGATTTTGTTATCAAAAGTAATTGCTATTAATAAAAAGTAATTGCTTAGAATATTTTTTCTCTATATACAAATGTACATATATATTATTATATTCAATTGTGCAAACCTATATAGAATTGATGATTGAATTATTATCAGTGGGGCTTACTCTAGGAATAACATAAATAAAAATAAAAATTTTATTTTATTAAAGAAGACATTTGAGTGTTATAGAATCAAACTGTAGTTGTCTTTGCTTGTTTATTTTTATCTTATTTTGTTGAGTTTAATTGCTATTTAAGTATTGACATTTAAAAAAATCAAGATGTACACATATACATGTAATATAAGTTGAATGTGTAAATAAAAAATCTTATTTGCTTTTCACGGAAAACTTAGAAATTATTATTTTTAATTATATTTTTAGTTGTATGTGTAAATGTGCTTGCGTGAGTTTTTGTGTAGCATTTATGTGCAAGAACTTATGAAGGTCAGAAGAAGAAACTGATTTCTTAGATTTCGATAGTTCTTGGCCACCATGTGGGTACTGGAAACTGAACCCATGTTCTCTACAACAGCAACAAGCACCATTAATCCCAAGCCATCTTGCTGGACTCTGGAAATTATACTTAAAGAAAAGAAATCTGCTATTTTTTTTAATATTTAAGGTAAATCTTACCATTTAGCTCATGGGCCCAGAGAGTTCATTTCTGTTCTTGGTGTTTTAGGATATTAGGCATGGATTATACTGACAATTTTTGGCTTCTGTGATCATTGCTAGAGTTATTGAAGTGGCCAGAAGAGCATAAATTACTTTGAATCTAATGCCAATCTACATGTTTACATGATCAGAAATGCCAAATTGCCTTCTAAAAAGTATAAACTGCTTATTATTTTTTTTCCAGTAGAGAATAGGACAAGACAGAAACCAATCACCTCAAGTAAATCTCCTTAAGTTATGTTTTCCATCTTTATTTTTAAATTGTGATCAAATGGCCATGACTTTAGAACAATAATCTAAAAAGACAGAGATAGAACATGCAAAAAGCATATTCTAATCCCACAAAAGCTGACAATAAAGATGTTATGACTCATAGGGTCACAGCAGTATAGTTAGGCTATATGGTATTTGGTCATCAAAATAAAGCAGTACTCATGACTATTTTATGTTTCTTTTAAGCAATAAAGTCAAAATTTTTAGACTGTAATTCTCTAGTATGTATTTAAAGTTTTCAGTGATGATACCTTCTTGTATATCATAGTATCAGTTTAAGATTTTTGATCACAGGAAGACTCACATATTTTAGAATATGTGATGATAGAGACTGACCTCTATCATCAAGGGTTTGTTTCTCCCAAGACTGAAATTCTTTAAAGTTTGCTATTAAGCATTGAAACTACACCACTTGCTCCTGCCCATAATCCAGAGTTTCAAGAGAATAAAGATTCTGAAATGACAAGTGCAAAGTTTTGACAATATCACCATTGTCACTGAAGATATTGTATATATATACTTATATTTATGATATCACTCCTGAACTAAATAATTCAGATCTCTGTGTATTGAGGGAATACTTAAATTGGTTCTTTTGTATCCTGGATCACCTATGTTGCATTTAACATGGCAAATTACACTATGGACATGATGATTTGAATATATAAACAAGATATTGTAGGAAAAAGGACAATTGGACAAATGAAGAAAAAAGAAAACCTTCAGCATTTAGTCTAGATAGAATTTAACTTATTAATTCAAAAGGAAGATAATGAGAAATGTTTGGGCATTAAAGGTTGTGAACAAGAAGCACCCTGAATTTATATTATTATATTATATTATTAGCATATGATATAATATTATGCTATTATATTATAAATTCTAAGCTATCTGTTACTTTGTAATATTTATCCATTCATTCAATTGACTTCAAGTTTTTACACTGGGAATGTAAGGGTAAGCAAAAATAGTCATGGCCTTCTCAAAGGATGAACAAATGTGACGGCTGACATTAATGATATAAAGGCAAAAGAATATAAAACAACAACTGATACAAATAAAAATAGAGAAAGGAAGGATGTTAGGAGAGCAAATGCATCAGAGATAAACTTGGGTGAAATGAAGAAAAGAGATAGGAAATGTTTTCCTGAGAAGAAAGCAGGAAGCATGTAAGAGTTATAGATTTGGAGCATGAGGGGAAGAGAAGAATATGTGTTTTTGACTCTAAGGTTACTCTTGATGGCAAACACTCTAGAAATTGTCATTACCAGTTACCAGTAAAGAAACTGAGTCTTAGGTAAATAATAGTGCAAACTCTCACATGACTTAGCAGGTGAAAAGTACAATAAGAATCTATTTTGTTTTGTTTGAAGCTGTGGAGTCTCCTTTCCATTTTGTTATTAACTATTTCGAGGGGTAAATAAGAGAGACATTGTGAGATTTGCTTATAAGATGATGTTAGGGATCAGACATTATAAAACTTAGAACTAAAAGGAAAGAAAGAAATATAAAGAGACTCTTACTCATTACAGCTCTGCTGTATGTGGAAAAAGTAAAAACACAAGTATGGGCCCACAACTGTAGAAAAGCAAAGTAGGCAAATATTCTGGAATATTAATTTAAGATGTGTTACATTCATTTATGCTATGAATATTTTTTAAGGATGTAAAGATGTGCTCCATTCTTTTATGTTGCATTTGTTTAACTCTACAAAGCTGTGTTACTTTCCCTGTCTAAAACACCCCATTTGTGTAATAAAGACCTGAATGGCCAATAGCTAGACAGGAGAGAGGTATTGGTATGGCTGTCAGGCAGAAAGAATGAGTAGGAGGTGAAGTCTATGCTCAAAAAAGGAGAAGGGGGAGGAGCTAGAAAAGGAGGTGAGGAGGATGCCAGGGGCCAGTTACCCAGCCACCCAACCGGCCATGAAGTAAGAAGGAGAGAAAGATAAATAGAATAAAGAAAGATTAAAAAAGGTAAAATGTTGAAGAATAAAAACAGATTAAGTTAGAAAAGCTAGCTAGAAACAGGCTAAGCTTGTTTCATAAGTAAGAATAAATCTCCATGTATTTAATTTGGGAGTTGGGTGGTAGGCCCCAAAGAGTAAAACCAAACCAAACCAAACAAAGCAAAACTACAAGCTGTAATTTGTTTTCTTTTCCACAAAATGAATGAAACTCAACTCTACCTGTGAAGACATTATAGCCGCCACGCCACTGCATACAGGTTTGAAAAATGAACCCTTGACAATTCTCTATACATGCCCAGTCAGTTTAGTGCAGATGTGGGTGTAACTGGAGAATGATGGTGGATTAGCAGGGGTTTAACTGGGTGTTAAACTTGATGATAGTTGTCTTCATCAAGCATCCTTAGAAGAGAAAACTGTTACATCCAGCTGAATGTATTATATAGTTACTAACTTGGTGACTGTTTTCTTCCTTTGCTCAATAAATAAAACAACAAAAAATGAAAAAAGAAAACTTGTTTTTGCCTGGAAAGAAAAGTGGTATATTCCTCACTGTTGCCTTAGGGGCTGAGTTATTGTCTAACTTTCTGTCACAAATTTTGCTTAAGTAGATTTGGCTGTTTCAGTGCCTCATTGATATCACACTAGTTTATATTTATCACATTCTGATAATGGGAGGCAAAAACAAACACACAGGCACACACAAAAAAAACTTGGAAGAGTTGGAAAGAATGTGTGTCAGACAATGCAGATGAGTATCTTTAGAATATATAGGACTCCTAGCTCTTCAGAGTACTTGGAGGATATGAAATTTTCTACTTCATTGAAAAAAATATGTAGGTATTCACAAGGATTGCTTCAAAAAATGTATTATCCCTTCAACACATGTGTACATCTATGCCTGTGAGGGTTGTGTGTGTGTGTGTGTGTGTGTGTGTGTGTGTGTGTGTGTGTGTGTTTGGTGTTTTAGAGGCAACGCATTTTACTTGTGCATTTGTTCAGTGACCTCCAAGTTTTAAAGAGCAGGAGAATAAACTCAAGCTAGTAAAGAGTTGTGGGACTCCTCTCATTTAACAAACTATCATATGTAGTGGTAATGAATTTCTTAGCATGCTACGAAGCTGAGTAGTATTCTCAATATTTAGGGTCTAGGAGCAGAACATTCACATCTAAGCATTTCCTTATGAGCAAGTACTCCTTTGGACAAGCAGCTTTAATTTGTAATTGACTCAGTAAAGTCCACAAGAGCAGAGAAGGAAATAACAGATGGTGAGTTGTCTCTTGTGAACTGTGTTACATTTGATAAAGTTCAAGAGTAAATTGGATGTAAGAGTGGTGAACATCATACATACTGAAATCTTCTTTGAACAAGATAATTAGATCAGTGAAGAAAGTAGTTATGATGCTAAGGATAAGGAGTAAGTACTTGGGTTCCATGATAGGTACTTTTCTTTACTGGAAGAGTTATACTCCTTGAACCCATTGGCACAGAAGTCCGTTTTCTAAATACAACACCAGTGATACAGATCTTCAGAAACTGAGAAGCTTCTGTAAGACAAAAGGACACCTACCGAATGGGAAAAGATTATCACCAATTCCACATCTGACAGAGGATCGATCCCTAAAATATATAAAGAACTCAAGAAACTAGACATTAAAATACCAGATAATTCAATTTCAAAAATGGAGTACAGATATAAACAGAGAATTCCCAGCAGAAGAATCTCATATGTCCAAAAGACATTTAAAGAAGTGCTCAACATCTTTAGCCATCTGGGAAATGCAAGTCAAAGCAACAACTCTGAGACACCATCTGATACCTGTCAGAATGGCTAAGATCAAAAACACTGATGGCAGTCTATGTTGGAGGGAATTTGGAGCAAAGGAAACACTCTTCTGTTGCTGGTGGGAGTGTAAACTTACACAGCCACTTTGGAAATCAGTATGGGGGTTTCTCAGAAAACTGCGAATCAATCTACTTCATGATCCAGCAATACAGAGTCAGTTGTCTCTGTGGGATTGTCTGCCATAATCTTAACTGCTTTGTTTATATAATCTTTCTTTCTTCTCTTTGAATTCCAGGACCTCAGCCCAGAGATTAGCTGTGGATCTCTTCATCTGCTTCCATCAAATGCTACATGGAAGTTCTATAATAACAATTAGGGTGATCATTGATTTGATTACAGGGAAGGCCAGTTCAGGCACCCTTTCACTACTACTTGGAATCTTAGCTGGGGTCTTCCTTGTGGATTCCTGGGAGTTTCCCTAGCACTTGGTTTTTTTACTCTTGGGTACTTACCCAAAGGGTGTACATATGATCTAATATGTACATAGCAGCATTATTTGTAATAGCCAGAACCTGGAAACAACCTAGATGCCCCTCAACTGAAGAGTGGATAAAAAAATGTGGTACATTTACACAATAGAGTGCTATGCAGATGTAAAAAATAAAATGATCTCTTGAAAATTTAAGGCAAATGGATGAAGTTGGAAAAAATAATCTTGAATGAAGTAATCCAGATCTAGAAAGACAAACATGGTAGGTATAAACTCATAAGTGGATATAAGACAAAAGGCTACAATACCTTTAATCCTAGCACTAGGAAGGTTGAGACAGGAAGTGATATCTATGAAGTGGAAATACATAAGATGATACATAAGATTTCCTAGTAAATTGGGAGCATTAGAGTAGGTGAGAGGAAGTGGGAAGAGAACATGAGGGAATAGGATGGAGAAGGAGAACAATGAAATAGATTATCTTTTTTTTACTTCAAGAAAAATTTTATTCAGATGTGATAAAGATTATTATATATTAATAAAGAGAAAGCCATCAAGAAGATGAGATAATTATAAATACAATAACACTGGATAGTGGTATACTTCTTTCATAAAGTAAGCACAACTGGACAAAAAGTGTAGATAATTCTAGCTACAACAGTAGTGGATGACTTTAATACTTGAATCAACATATAGAAAGTCAAGACAAAATAACAAGCATTCTTATTTAAACAAGAGTTTAAGTGCACCATGGGTCAAATGGACTTTACAAGAATATATAAAGAATATTCTATCTATCAGCTTCAGGAAACATTTGCTTCTTGGTATCCCATCAGATATCTTAAAAGAGGAAATCATTTGGGGGCTAGAGAAAAGCCAGGTGCTAGGGAAACTCCCAGGAATCCTCAAGGAAGACCCCAGCTAAGATTCCCAGTAGTAGTGAAAAGGTGCCTGAACTGGCCTTCCCTGTAATCAAATCAATGATCACCCTAATTGTTATTATAGAACCTTCATGTAGCATTTGATGGAAGTAGATGCAGAGATCCACAGCTAACTTCTGGGCTGAGGTCCTGGAATTCAAAGAGAAGGAAGAAAGATTATATAAACAAAGTGGTTAAGATTTTGATGGAAAAACCCACAGAGAAAATTGACTCCGGACTGAGAGTTGGGGACCCTGCATGCAACTAAACTAGGCCCACTGAATATGAATGATAGTTGTGTCGCTTAAGCAGTTTGTGAGGCCTCTGGCAGTAGATTTACTCCTAGTGCATGAATGGGCTTTTTGGAACCCATTCCCTATAGAGGGATACCTTGCTTAGCCTTGATAAAGAGGAGAGGGGCTGGGTTTTGTCTCAACCTAATATCTCATATTTGTTGACTCTCCATGGGAGGCCTTATTCTCTTATGTAGTGGATTGATGGGTGGGGAGGGGAAAAGCTGGATGGAAGGAGAGTGACAGGAAACTGTATGAAGAAGTTAGAATGTAAAAAAGAAAAAACAAAAAGCCTTTTAAACAAAAAAAAAAAATGTGGAAAAAAAAAGAACCTTGATACTCTGATTATTTACCTATGGTCTCTGATGAGAACCTCCACTATGTATCTGATTTAGTAAAAACACTGTGAGACTTGCTGTCTCCCTTAAGCAGTTAAAAAATTAATGTTTTGTTATTTTTTTTGTTAATATTGATTGTGTTAATTGTTTTCTAGTCAGTAGGAATAAAGTTTTCATGTGAGTACCTGGTTGATTTACCCATGTTCTAAGAGTCACATATGTAGTGTCTTCAGCAATAGAAAGGGTTTTAGTGTCAAGTTCTAGAAGGCAACCAAGAGCAATGGCAAAAGGCTATGTGAGTCCAGTGACCAATATCAGTGAAAGGAGTAAATATTTTTTCTGATACTGGGGTTTGCATTTGTTAGAAAGTTCCAGTTATGATTAAAAATATTTTGTAGTTATATGCATTTTTAAAAATACCATAGATTATGAATAGATAAGGCAGTATAATAAAAAGTCTTTTCCAAATTTTATATTAAGTACCTTTTCACAAATATGATTTATAATATATTGCACAAATTATAGTTGTTATGTAATTAGTAAATTAGAAATGTCTCCTAGCAATTTTTGGAAATCATTAAGTATCCAAAATCTATCTCTCCTGATTTTTCACCTTTTGGATTCTAACTTTTTGTTGATCTATTTTGTGTTCAAAATATTTAATGGGACCTCCTCTTTGTATATTTTCAGGAACAATTTATAACTCCCAAAGAGGCATTTTTTTTCACTTCTTCAAACATTTTTTCTAACGTATCTATATTTTAGTCAGCCAACAAGATATCATCCATGTAATGGTTAATGTTGATTGTGGGACTTGTTTACTCATCACTTTTTATAGCTATTATACAAAATATTGGCACAGAGTGGGGCTATTTAACATTCTCTGTGGGATAATCATCCATTGATATCTCTTTACAGGTCAAGAGTTATTATAAGTGGGCATTGTAAAGGTAATTTTTTTCTTTGTCCTGTTTTTGTAGAGGTATCATAAAAAATAGTCTTGTAAGTCAATTAACAATAATAGGCCATTCTTTAGGTAGCAGAGAAGGCAAAGGAATTTTAAATAGTAGAGGGTGAATCACATTGTTTACCCACCTTAGATCTGTTACCATTCTCCATTTTTCCAGATCTTTTTTTGATAACAAATACAGGAGAATTCTAGGGCTGGTTGATTCTTCAATATACTGAGCATTTAACTGTTCCTTTACCAGCTGTTCTAAGGCCTGCAATTTCTCTTTTGTTAAAGGTCATTGCTGAACCTATATGCTTACCTGTTAACCATTTTAAAGATAGCACTGTAGGTGCCTTTGAAAGATCAGCAGCTGTTGTACCTTGTTTTTGTACAACCTGAATGGTTGGTGACTATTTTTCATAATACCTCTTAACTTTGTTTTTTAGAAACATACATTAGTTTGTGGCTTATTTTTGAGATTGGAGGAATGTTAATTTGAGTATTGTGTTGTTGCAATAAGTCTCATCCCCATAAATTCATAGCAATGTTTGCCACATATGGCTTTAATTTTCCTCTCTGTCTTTCTGGCCTTATAAATTCAAGCCATTCTGTACTCTGTATTACCTAGGATAACATTCCAATTCCCTCAAACTGAACATTGAATATCTCCTGGCAGGGCCAATTTGAATGTCAAGATTCTGGTGAAATTACTGTTATATCTGCCCTGTGTCTACCAAACCTTCAATGACAACATCATTTATTTGTATTTTTAACTTTGGTCTTTGTTGATTTATAGAAGTTTGCCAAAATATTTACTTTATGGTTTTTCAAAATTTTTTGTTCTCTTTTCTATTGTCCTGAGTATTATAGTTGTTTTTTTTTTTTTTTTTTTTGAATAGGCTTTAGTTTTTTAATTGCTCTGGGAAGGTGTTTCCTCCACAATGGCAGGATAAAACTGAACTGGATTTGATCTGAGGGTTTTCAAAAGCTCCCTCAGGGTGTTTCCTGAAGGCAAAAAGTTACCTTGTCTGTTCTTTGTTGACCTTCATTCATTAATCCAATGCCTCCTTTTGCCATACCTTCTGCATACTCCAAAAGGGATGGATGTTCTCTTGAGATTATTCTTAACAAAGACATTGTTTTTGGAAATGCCTTGCTTACAATCTTTTCATGTGACCTTGCTTTCCACAGTTATAACATTTAATATCTTGATTTTTTTCTTAAACTTCTAGAAATAATCTCTCCTACCCAGTTATCATTACAATTGTAAGGTTCTAAATTAATTGTATTGTGAATCTAATTCTTCAAGGGTGCAGACCTTGCTTTTAACAACCTTATTATTCTTTTACACTATGAGTTAGCATTTTAAAAAGCCAGAAATTCAATTATTATTTGCTTAGTTTCTGAACCTGGTACCATTCTATTTACTGTTGCAGTTAATCTCTGCAAAAAAATCTATAAAGATTTCTTTTTGTTCTTGAATAACTTTTGTAAAAGATTCAGTTTTCATTCTTATTTCTTCTGTTTTATCCCTTGCATTCAAGGTGGCCATTTGGGATAAATCTAGGTTGTGTTCATTGTATTGTGATTGCTTTTCTACATTAGCATAATCTCCCTCCCCAAGAAGTTTGGGTGATTTCTATGCCTTTCTCTGATTTCTTTGTTCTATTGTTTTATCCTCATCCTTCAACCATGTCTTCCACTGTAGAAGAGGCCAAGTCTCCAAAACAGCAGTAACCATATCTGACCAGTTTTTAGGGATAATTCATTATATGTTGACCAGGAACTTAACATTTGTTTTACAAATGAGGAGTGCATACCATAAATGATAATTGCTTCCTTGACTCTCTTTAATCTCATAATTGTACTGGAGCCCAAACTAACTTCTGCATAATTTTTATCATTTTGTGATTTCTTTAAAGTTACTGGATGTGCTAATACTGGCTGTTTGAGAGCCTTATGCTACTTTTGTGTAATCTTATAAGACAATGTTGAGACTGGTTTTTTAAATTCCTCTGTCTGAGTCTGAATATCTTTGTCATCTCTCTTAATAGGCTTTTCTAAGGCTTTCTTCTTTGCATTCACATTAGATGATTTTTTAAAATGATAAAACAGAAATAACCAAATATTCATAAACATTATGATGATAATCCCATCTACATTATTTGTCTTCTCCTTTACTGGTTCCAGTTTCAAAGAAAGACCAGCCATCTTTCATTATGTTATTCTTTCCCATTTTTACTGTAAGAAACGTTTTCTCTCTGCCTTAAACAAATTCCCCTTTTAAAGAAAACCCAATTTACTCATCAAACTTATTGTCAGTGACAATTTAGATAACTACGAAGTGAGGCAGCTACCTTGTGTGGTAATATTTCAAGGAAGGGCCAAGAGGAAAAAAAAAAAAAAAGACACCAGGAGAGGGAGGCCACTGTTCAGAAAACTTACCCAGCTGAATGTGAAGAAATACCTGTGGCCAGTTTTGCATGAGTCTGGAGGCTAACTTCTAACAGAAAACATAGCTGGCTACCAGTTACTCCAGCCACATGTAGCTCTGGCCAACAAGCAACTTTTTTTTGTGAAATTGTGCCCTAAAAGTTGAGTGCCAAATATTGTACAAATTCTAGTTAGTATATAATAAATATCCAGAGCCAGATATTGGGAAAAAGCTGAAGAAATATCAGAGAGAGGAAACAGACCAGTCAATGCTCACCCAGTCTACTTCTTAGACTGAACAAGGTAAATAAATGCTATCTTCAAGGGTCCTCAGCCTGGCTTGTATTTCTACCGAATGCCTTAATTTCTGTTTCCTCCTGCTTTAATTATCTTCCTTGCTGAGTTGTTTTGTTTCACTTTTAGGTTCCACTCTATATCATAATACTAGAATTAGAATTAAAGGTGTGAGCTACTATTGTTTGGTTGTTAGGCCTTGAACTCAGAAATACAGAAAAATCTCTGTCTCCTGAGTGATTGGATTAAAGGCATTATGAAGTGCTTTTATTTCTTTTGTTGAATTAGAATAGAAATGACAGAATCAACATATGTAATTATGACCTAACTACTACTTATTTCTCTTTAAATTTCATTACTTCTTTGTGGTAGTATGAATAGGAATGTTTAGTCCTTATTTGGTGGAACTGTTTGGGAAGAATTAGGAAGTTTGTCCTTGGAGGAGGTATGCCAGTGACTACATCGTTCCTAGTTAGCTCTTAGTCTTTTGGTTGTGTCTGTAGATCAGGATGTATGTTCTAAGTACTTGTCTAGTACCATGCCTGCCTGCCTGCTGCCATGTAAATGTTTTACTTTATAGGTTGCCTTTGGGATGGTATACCTTTGAAGTAAAAGAAAAGTAACTAAGACATTCTTGGAAGAACTTCACCACATAATTAGATTAATATTTATAAGTTGATTCAGTTATTTAGAAAAAATTAGAAATCATATTCTGGCATATTTTATTTTCTTAGAAAAGAGACAGAAGATGGAGATGTAAAGATGCTGAATAAAAGGAACATGTGTAACATGTGTTTAGTTTTCGAGTTGTACTGGCTGGAAATTATAATTCTCATTTAATCTCAAGTGTATCAAGCCAGACAAGTATTACTACTCTCAATGAACATCTGAGTAAGTGGGAACAATTAACATTTACACCATTTATGCCAATGAATCTGAAATAGTGTTGGTTAGAGAAGGTGAATGAGGAAAAAAAGAAAAATCAAAGGTTAAAAAAGGATAATGAATGAAAATATAACATTTAATCACACTGATAAGCTCAGTATGATATATCTATAGATTGAGGTAAGCCTCTACTCATGGAAATATCCTACCAAGTGGATATTTGGTACCAAGAAACTCAAAGTGGTAAGTGATTAGTTCCCCAGGCAAGAAAATGAAGTTTGTTTACATTATGCCTTTTGATATAGAATGTGTATTAAGATGGCATGTATATTTGACATATAAGTAATCAAGAATGAAACCTTTGTGAAAATTTAAGTACTCAATATGGACCAAAAAGTTGTCTGAATATTGTTCTGATGAGTATTATTATTTTTTAAATAGAGAAATGGTTATTCAAAGCTTTTTATGGTGCTACAAACCAAAAACATGTAACAAATATGTGGTGGTTTAAAAAAAATGGCCTCCAAAAGGTGTGGCACTATTAGGAGATGTGGCCTTGTTGGAAGAAGTGTGTCACTGTGGGGGTGGGCTTTGGGATCTCTTTTGTTCAAACTTCCATCAATGTGACTGTCAGTCAACTTCCTGTCACCTGCAAGATGTAGCACTCTCAGGTCCAGCAACACATCTGCTTGCATGCTGCCATGTTCCCTGCCATGATGGACTGAACCTCTGAAACTATAAGTGTGCCCCTCAATTAAATAGTTCCCTTGTAAAACTTGACATCCAATGGGAGGCCTTACCTTTTTGGAGGAGGGGTTAAAGGGGTGTGTTGGAGGAGGCTAGGGGGAGTGGGAGGGGGAATAACAATTGAATCTATATAGATTGGTATGTAAAATGAGTAATAAAAGAAGAGTTGCCATGGTCATGGTGTCTCCTCCCAGCAATAAAAACCCTAACTAAGACAAAACATGATGCCTTAGATCTCTCTGTTTATACAACTGAAAGCTTTGAAAAACAAGCAGTCTGGACAATGACACTGATGTGTTTTTTTTATCCTGAACTCACATTTTTTTCTAGCCTACTTAACTAAAGACCTTATATATCCAAAAGCATTTTGAAGAAAAACAAACCAAAGAGACATGGTCAAAGGCTAATGACTTATCTAAAACTTGCTAATAATTTTCTATTAATCTAACTTATAAGTGGACTTCTCAGAGCAAGCTAGGTATTTCATCTCATAATCAGAATAAAAATCACGACAAGGATCTTCCCTGGGAAGAACTGTCTCCTTTTTTTATATTTTTACTACTCACGTCTGGGTTCTTTTTTTTTTTTTTTTTTTTTTTTGGTTGTGGTTGCTGTTGGGGAGTTGTTGTTTTGCATATTTTGTTGCAGCCAGTGAACAATATGCCAAAGGCAAAACACTTCCAGTTTAATGTATCTGCTTGAAGTGATGAAATTCATGTTTACAGTTTTAGTAGGTAACTAAAATCTTCACTTGCAGAACAAAGATTAGGTATAGGTTAAGTGTACAGACAGATTCAGAAGGTCTGAGTACAAATGTCATGACTGCTACCTAAAAACTTGTGGCCATGGCCAGGTTATTTTATTTATTGGTTCTAAGTTTTCTAACTAGTCAAATAGATCATGCTAATTATTGTGTATTCTTATATGTTAAACATTCTTTACTATTATCTTAACTATATTTAGAAGATTTTCTAGGTTCTATCATACATTCAGTTTACTGATTTATTGTTGAAGTAATATATATGCTTCTGTTCCTCACAGAGTAGTGTACAAATTATTATATCTCCGTTTTACTGTAGATGATAGAACAAAGGATTGACCATGGTGAACTGTCAGCCCTAGCTGGTCTGCATTGGCCAAAACATATAAGCCATAAATAAATCACTGTCATTTAAAGCGATAAATATTTCAGGAATATTTGTTTCCATAAAATATGTACACATGTTTGAAAGATAAGTATGGTGTAGTCAGTCTCTCTCTCTCTCTCTCTCTCTCTCTCTCTCTCTCTCTCTCTCTCTGTCTCACACATACACAGACACACAGACACACACAGACACACAGACACACAGACACACACACACACACACACAAATGACATGACAGTCTTTGGTAAGTACTTACAGTATCTCGTCTTATTATCATTATTATTATTATTGTTATTGTGTGTGTGGTATAGGTATGTGGATTTTAAAAGCCATGCACACATGCAAAGACCAGAAGAAAACAAGTGTCCCACTGTTTACTGTTTCACTTTGCACCTTATTCCCTTGAGATAAAGTCTCTCAGTGAATCCAGAGGTAGGATGGGGTCTACCAAGCCCAGTGATCTTTTTGTCTTTGCCTGCCCTCTTCCAACACAGAGATGGAATTACAAACATTTCCAGACCCAGATTTTTACATGAATTATGGGCATTTGAACTCTGTTTCTAATGTTTGTACATAATTTCTGACCCACCTCCACAGGATAAATTATCTTTTTACCTGACCTAAAGAATTATTAATGAATATGATATGACTATAATCTATTTATACATTAATTACCAAGTAAAGTACTGTGGCAGTTTGAATGAAAATGTTCCTTATAGGCTCAGGTATTTGAACCTTTGGTGTACTGTTGGTGATGTGGTGTGGGAAGTTTAGGAGATATAGGTTTTATTGGCTGAAATATATCATTGGGGGTGGGCTTTGAGAGTTTAAACACTGCTGTCCTTTCCAATTTCCCCTTTCTCTCTGTTTCGTGCTTGAATTTGAAGATATGAGCGCTCAGGTTTCTGGTCCAGCTTCTATGCCTGCCATCCATTACCATATTGTCACCACCATTATGGTCTCCAACTTTCTAAAACTGTAAACCTAAATAAAATATTTTATAAGTTGCTTTGGTTATAATGTTTTATCAAAGCTTCAGAAAAGTAACTATTATAAGTATCTAGCCTAATTTTTGGGTGCATTCAGTCATATTCAGTCAAATGTGGTCTTCATTCATCATTGAAAGAATGTTCAGCCATTGTCTTGCCAATCTCTGTCTATATCTGAGTTGTGTAAAATGTGTGAACAAGAATATTTTCTTTGCTTATCTTCCCCAAATGATCATGATTCACTGAGATTAT
The DNA here is from genome assembly GCA_004025045.1 of Sigmodon hispidus. NCBI lineage: Eukaryota > Metazoa > Chordata > Mammalia > Rodentia > Cricetidae > Sigmodon > Sigmodon hispidus. The sequence goes on from PVIH01011539.1 coordinate 37,948, forward strand.
TTAAAGCCACGGACTGAGCATGTGTGAGTAGAAGGAACTATGTTAAGTGAGTGTTGGAGTAAACTGCTGATGCCAAGGAAAAGATTCATATGCAGGGGATGACTTTTAAACTCAGAAAAGTCATATACAGAGGTCGGTGGGTTTTTCATTTCATGTTTATGGATGTGGCTCTACTATGAACATCTAGCATCCAGGCCTACCAAGGGCAAAGGGCATGTGTACTTCTCCCCATGGTGAGAAGTGGGGAGGAAACTCAGCTCGAGGAACCTAACCTAGGCTTGAATAAAGTAAACAGAATAAATCTTCATTACTCTTCAGTTTAGGCTGTGTGAGGAACAGAGAGAATTTGTAGACTCTGTGTTGTATAAACCTCTTATTGCACCACCTCATACTTCAGTTATAGGCTTTGTGATGAGAGACTGAATGATATCAGGCAGACATCATAAAGCCATCCTTTAATCTTCTGCCAATTCTGGTCCTATTTGGAAGTCATGAAAAAGCCATCTTTGAAAGCTGATAAGTCCTGAAAAATAAGTTTAAATTGCAGCTGATTACACTGACCTAGGAATCTCGTCATCTCTAATTCTTGCATGAAAAATGTAAGTAGGAGGATGACTCCCGCTGGTTTATAATATGCTTATTTTAAAAAAAAAGACCACTTGTCAGCACAGATCCTTGATGTGGATATTTGAATATTATGAAAATGAATTCATAAGCCAAGTCTGTCTGTCAGATGTTTTTAATTTAAATGTCCGGATGGGTGATGAGACTCAGTATGAGGGCATACAAAATTGTCTTGTGAAATTTAAAGTCAGGGAAGGTGGTGAAAAAAAAATGACATTTAGTTCATAATCATGTGCCTATTCAGAATTTAAAGTTTCTGGTCAAGAAGGGTTTTGATTTTTCAAATTTGGATTTTACCACTTAAAGATCAAGTGTCTTTCGATTGATATTAAAGACAATGGCAGAGATTGTGCCTTTTATCACAGACCACTTGTGGAATGTTAGGTCAGTTCAGTAATCCCATCAGTACTTTGGAGCTTCTGGTTAGCTTCACTATAAATGCTGCTGTCTAATAGTGCACAGGCAGCCAGAGGCCACCTTAATGGGAAAATACTAGAACCAGTTTCTCAAATGCATGTTGAGCTTCTCATGTAGCTCTGTGCTTTGGTGAATACTTTTGACTTGATAGTGGCATTTCAATGTGGCTCTTGTCTAGGTCATTACATGGACTTCTTGCTTGTGTCCAGGTGATTTGTAACTATCTGGAGACCCATGGCCAAAGGACTATGGCCCACTCTGACTCATCCCAAGGCTCAGTGAATCCTATGTTGCTGCCTTTCTCATTGCTGCAGTTCACCTGTTGTGTCAGTGACTTCCTTCCAAAGACTATTTTTAGCGATATAAAATACATAAAGAATTAGTTGGAAGTGGTAAGGAATACAATAATGTAACCTATTTTCAAATCAAGTTGTGTCGATGTGCATCAGATCTAAACACTAGATTTGGAAATTATTTAATATGAATTCTTCTGCTTTGCTTGTTTATCTAGCTCTTGGAGGTTAGCCTTCTTTATATTAGATTAATATTAATTTCTTAAAGACTATCCATACTAACACACTATTCCATTTTCTTTCTTTTTATTTTATTATGTGTTGCTATTTTTTTAACTATTTACTCTTTGAGGGTCGACTGCCCAGCTGCCAAATAAATACACAGAGATTTATTTTTCCTTATGAATGCCTGACCTTAGTTTGGCTTATTTCTAGCCAGCTCTTCTTTTTTTTTTATTATGAATAATGTCATATTTTTTATCCGTGTATATCCTTGTTCAAGCTCCCTTCCCCCACCCACCCCTTCCAGTCACTCTCTCTTCTCCACATCATTTATCTCCTCCCCAGCAAGGGAAGGAGGTCCCAAGGTCCCAATATGGTTTAGTTCAGCATCCACTTTTGGCAGATCTACTATCTTCACCCCAAAATCAAGACTGGGTCAGATGTTCCTCTGGAGGGAGTGGGATCCAAGGTGCCAGCCCAACGTCTTTCAGATACAAAGCTGTTCAGTGGTTGTGGTTTGCAACTTGGACATGCTTTGCTTTTTGCTTTTTTTTTGTTTGTTTGTTTGTTTAGAGTCTACTAATGAATGAGTACATCCCTTGCTTATCTTTCTGGGTTTGTGATATCTTGCTCAGGAAGATATTCTCCAAATTCATCCATTTGCCTGCAAATTTTAGGATATCATTTTTTTTTCTTACTGCTGAGTAGTAAATACTCCATTGTATACATGTACCACAGTTTGTTAATCCATTCTTCAGGTAAGGGGCATTAAGGTTTTTTCCAGGTTCTTGCTATTATGAATAATGCTGCTATGAACATAGTTGAGCTAATGCCTTTGGAGTGCAAATGTGTATCTTTAAGGTATATGCCCAGAGGTGGTATTGCTGGGTCCTTGGGGAGAATGATTCTCAGTTTTCTGAGAAACTGCCATACTGCATTCCAGAGTGGCTGAACAAGCTTACACTCCCACCAACAATGGAGGAGTGTTCCCCTTGCTCTGCATCCTCTCCAGCATAGGCTGTCATCTGTGTCTTTTATCTTAGCCAATCTGACAGGTGTCAGGTGGTATCTCAAAGTTGTTTTGATTTGCATTTCTCTGATTAGCCAGCTCTTCTTAACTTAAATTATCCCATCTACCTTTTATCTTCAGGACTTTTGCCTCTCTCTATTCTATATACCTCTCTGTATTTCTTATTTTGTTGGTGGCTGTGTGGCTGCCCCCGACATCCTCCTCTCCTTTTTTTCTTCTCACTCCTCTTCTTCTCTTCCTTTTATTTATTCTCTCTGGTTGGCTGCCCTACCTATTTCTCCCTCAGACCTCAGTATGGGCTGTTCAGCTTTTTATCATACTAAGCAGATGTTTTAGACAGGCAAAGTAACACGGAGTTAAATTCAACATAAAAGAATGCAGCACATCTTTGCATCATTAGACAAACATTACAGAGCACAAAAGAATTTAACACATCTTTAACTAATGTTCCACAACACGTATGCTTTTCAACATTTGTTAAAATTTCATTCAATGAGACTTTTTGCTTCAGTCACAAACTATTGAGGGAAGCCATTACTGAAAGACAATCAGGTAAGCAAAATATAGTTAGATGACATTGGATTTATGTGTCTGGCACATTTAAATAGCATAACAGTATCTAGAACTTTGTAGCATCTAATATCTTACTTTACATATAATCTTAACAAGTAGGCCTGTTAGTGTTGAAAAACTCAATTTTCAATACTCAGCTCACACCAGTTTATTGCAGAAAGTGTTTACACAGTGGTTAGCATTAAGGCATCTTTGAAAGAAGAGTCATACATCAAGGCCATGGGCATTTCTGTGAGTTGAAATTACTCAAGGCTGTGAACATAGGAACAGCTTCAGTTTCACCTAATCATCTACTCAGCACCTGCACCATGTGATTGGTCATTGTCAATGTAAAGCTGACTCTTCATTATTTTACAAAGTAGTAATCATGGTACTTGAGCACTGTGGGAGCAACAGTTTCACTGTTACCAGCTATTTCCATAGGGATACCAGACAAAGTTTTTCATATTTATTTGTTAAGCTCAGCAACATTACCTTCAATATAGAATGGATTGTTTCTAAAATCAAGAATCCCAAATGTAAGATTATTGTGGGTAAGGATGATCAATTAACAATGTAAAAATTGATGATAATATGCTGGAATCCATGATGGGTCAGATGTTCCTGGTTGCCTAGATCTTTCCTCTACCTATAGTTTGGAGAAAAGAAGAGAAAATGGTTCCTGAGTTTCACAGATAAGTCATTTAAGGCTGAGTTTCAAGAAGGCGAAGAGTACGTTCTATGAGTTTTATATAAATCACATTTGGAGGAATGGTAACTCATAGTAAGTCTATCTATAGCTTGAATGACTTTTATTTGTCCTGCATGGCCAGTGTAGATTAATACACCTATGACCCAAATGAATGGTGGGAAAGGACAGACAGCTGACTCATCCTCACTCATTAGTCTCTGTTTTCCAAGTGTGACAAACAGGAGAAAGGGAAACCTTTAGTAGATAGGCCCATAAAGGATATATGGCATTCATCCTTCATTTAACTTCTGTTGGAATTTGAGCAAGGATCTGAGGTAGAGTGTTCTCACATACTAAGAAGCAGATCTGGATGAGCTTTGTTTATACAGGATAAACAACGTTTTAGTGGACTGGAATTGATGAGGATGGCTGGCATGGATAAAGCAGTGGGCTGGAAATTGTGCAGTGAAGTTACTTTAACAGTAGGAGATGGGAGATATGAGAAACCAGGATGTCTAACCTGGTGGGAGTAACTCACAAAACATTATCAAGGGATACCAAGGAGATGCCAAACAAAAAGAGCAACTAAAAAGGCATAGCTTAATATTTTCAAAAGACACTCTGTGGAGCTTTACTGGTAAACAAATGCCTTTTCCGAGCCCAGTGACATCCCTGTAGATAGAATTTAGGCTTTTTATTGTTACCATTTGGACAAAATATATGGTCCACGTTGGTAAATAGAAAATAAAACAAGTCAATTTTGTTTTTATTGGAATGGAGGATAAATCTGTTGATATGTTCAATCTGCCTTGCTCTGTACTTGATATAAAGAACATTGATGGGAGGAAAATTCTAGCATAATTCCTAAAGGTTAGAAGCATGAAAAGAGAAAAGGAAGTGAATGCAAAGTACATTGTCATAGAAGTTTCTGTTGAAGCAAAGTGACTGAAAATTGATAGCATATTTCTAAGAGAGCCATAAAGCCATAAAACAAAGTTTCCAAAGGAATTTATGTTCCAATTTTAAAGCAAGATTGAATCTTGACATCACCCAGGCCCAAGTCACATAATTACTCTTCTGAGACCTGTTGAGACTGTTGACTTGCATCAACGTTTAGAAGTAAGGAAATGTCAAGGGGTTACCTTAATGTTCATTCACGTACCTAGAAATGTCTTGCCTATCAAATGAACACCTTACAACACCTTTTCATCCACTTTAAAGCAGAGATGGGGAACACTAGTTAATTCACTTATGCAGTGGATGAACCCAGATTGCAAGGTGAACATGGCATGATTTTGCAATCCCTCACGATAAGTAGCTAATTCTAATACTTTCTCATTACCCTTTGCCTCCACTCCCAAATCAACAGGAGCTTTCTAATAATATGTGCTGAGATATAAATTGTTGAATTATTATTTGGTGGCTTGAGTGTCATATGTGAGTTTCACCTTTTCTTCACTTTGTCTCAATGAAGAAACTGAGAGTGACACTTTATTTTATTTATTCTTTAGAATATTGTTTGAAGCTTGGGTGCTATAGTTACCTATATGTCAAGTAACAATAAATGTAAACTTCTTTATGAATTACCAGACAATAAAATGACAGAAGTTACAGCATAGTTACCTCTTCCTGGGTGGGACACTTTGATAGGTTGACTTGTACTCAGGAGCAGCTAAGATGGCCCTCAATGATCCCTACATACTGGAATCTATGCCTCAAGAAGCCTGGTCCTTTGAGTTACTGAGGAATTCAGTGACTATGAGGTAACTTGATTTTAGCCTTGTGTTTTGTAGATAAAGTTATGCAGTAATTAATAACTAATACAACTTTAGGCGTATCATCTTATTCAGGAAGCCACACATTGAGTAGGTATTATTATGATGTTAACATGGTGCTCTGTGGCATGAACTCAGATCTCAGGGATTCTAGTTCCTTATCTGTCTCATTTCAAAGCTACATTTCTATTACTGTCTTCTCTGCTGCTGACAGTCCTCAAGCAAACAGCTCTCTCTATCCCACCTGCCTGCTTTTTATTTTTTATTTTTTGACATCATACCTTTTCTACCATCTTCATATCCCTGTCACCATAGTATTCAAGATCTCAGGAAAAACACTTTCTCCCACTTGAGCTGTGAAATAACCAAATTTATCTTTGTAATGATGCTAGACTGAGATATTCCCTGGAGGAATCACTGTGCTTAGGGCATATTTCTTCACAACAAAGGTGTCCAATGTTGTTTTGATGATGGTTTTCTTTCTTTTCTAGTTTTTTGTTATGTTGTTATTTATTTCGTTTTATTATTGTTGTTATTCATCATGGAATGTTTCCAGGAAAATGGAAAGGGACTATGGGTCCAGAGAGTGAGAAGGAAGCCTACAAAGAGAAACAGCAGGTTACAAACGCTATGAAATGGGTCATGGAAGAAACGGAGAGGCTAACTTTAATTGGGCAGGAAAGAAGGAGGTTAATATAGAGGGAGAGGAAAGAGAGAGAAATTAATATTAAAAGTTTTCAAGAGATCCATAAAGAAAAGTATTATACTAAATGCCTACTTAAAAACATGCACAAGTATGTGTATAGATGAGCACATCCGTACATGTATGTTTGATTGTGTGGGGGAGGGAAAAGAAGAGGTAGTGACCACTTGAGTGATAATGTTACTTAAAATCTCAGACATTTTAATGCTTGGCCCCTAGTTGGTGGCACATTTTGGATACTCTTAGGAGATATGGCTTTGTTTGAGGAAATATGTCAGTGCAGTAAACTCCAAGGCTTAAAATATAGCATCATTATAGTTCATAACCTCTGCTCCCTGTTTTTCATTTGAGATGTGAGAGATATGAGCTCTCAGCTCTGAGCTAACACTTCCAGCTGTGTCTACTCCACTATCAGGGTCCCCTTCTGGAACCATAAGTATCCAATAAGACCACCCTTCTGTAGATTTCCCTGGTCATGTTTTATTTTTTAATCACAATAGAAAAGTAGTTAATAATTTCATAATACATATGTATTTGAATTGAGTTATGCCACATGAGATGACAATTTGCCCCGCAAGAATCATATAGTATCTAACAAAATTCCCAATGCCAAGCTTGGGCAACTTCCTTTGACTCATTGGTCATGGTCATCTAAGAGACACCCCAAACAATACAAGCTATTGCTATTATTTATGGATGCTTTCCAAAGTGGATGTACAACCTTATTAATAAAAACATCATAAGCTTTGAATATAAGACTTGACATTGAGCCAGAACTGACCTAGAATCTTTCCCTCTAAGTATTAGCTCTTATAGTACTGGAATTCTTTCATTTTTCTAAGGGAAAAATGAGTCAATAATCCTACTTGGTTGTAAAACTTACCAACCACAATAATGAATGCTCTGACAAAAAAAAAAAATCTTCAATTGTGTACGAGTGACGCTTTTTTCTTGGTGGTAACCAAGAGCTGTTTAATTAGACTTAAGGCTCACTCTATGATAGGAAATTTATGCCTGCTACTCTAAACCTTCTTAGATAGCCATCTGGAGAGGTCATTGACATGATAATAAAACTTACTACTACTGCCATCTTTCTAAACCAATATAGTGTCTAACTGCACTCTAAATACTTATTCTACCAACAGATAAGTGGAACTCTCCACCCCTCATGGAACAAGATTATTTTTGCAGCAGATGGAGACTATTGCACAAATCCACAACTGTTAAAAAACAGAAAATAAGTCTGTGCGGTGCCCAGTCCCACTTGGTACATTTACAATGCAACCTGTACATATACTTAAGACTGAAAAATTAATTAAAGATAAAAAGAGTGAAAAAATTGTAAGAGCCAGAGGACTGTGACATTTGCTATTAGATAGTGTATTCTGGATATGACTGAGAAGTTGAATTCTTGATATAAAAACTCAATATAGTTTGCTAAACAAGTTTGCTAATGTAGGTGGGGGAAAAATTCACTGGATCCTATAACTTAATGAAGAGCTACAAAATACTAGAGAGGGTAGTTAAGGTTTCCTCAGGGATGAAACAATGCCATGTGAACAGACATAAACACATGTACATGTAAACATCACTAATTTGACTTAGTACAGTATACATGCATGTGTGTATATAACTATGTACTGTAATAAAGAAGAGACCACACATTTAGAAGGGAGTGTGTAAACATGGGAGGAAAGAGTGGGGAGAGAGAAGGATGGAAATGATGCAAATACAATATCGTGTAAAATTTTAAAAAAGTTAAGTAAATGAATGGACTTTGGGTCTGCTCTTTGATACATATACTCAGTTACCATTTTCCACTCACATCTTTGTTTTCCAAGCCTAAGGCTCTAAAAGATAATTTTTATCTCTTTACTTCACATTATTTTAAAAAATGGACATATTGCATCTCATGTTTTTCTAACTATTATTTATACTAACATACCACAGCTGACATCTACTTCTCAGCAGTACAATCTTCCCAGGTTACTTGAGAATTTCTGAAGTCCTCTTATATCATGACTTAACCTAATGGTGGCCTCGAACATATGTATATTAAGTAACCCAAGAGTTCCTCCTGATTACTTATTATTACTTATATAAGTGAAAATGAGGGTTTCTAGTAAAGAATGTGGCACATTAAAGGTGGAGTTTGCTGTCAAAAGTTATGGATAACTAACCCATGAGACCTGACATACCAAATTACAATGAAATATAAAAAAAGAGAAGAAAAATTATAGCACAATTTCCAGGCTGAATAGGAATCTTTACCAAAATAAAAGACATCTAAACGCAGCAGACACGTCTTTTTTTAGTGTCTCATGCTTTTTGATCTGTGTTAGTAATGCGGAGGTGATCATGGTGGGCAGCTGGGTAGAACACCTGGGGTGGGACACGGCTGTGACAGATATCTGTCTTCTTTAACCTTCAGAAAAACAACCCCTCCCCACATTCATCCCATCCTGCAATTTATAACCTTACCTTAATTTCACAAATTGATTGACATTTTTTCTTTTTTTTTTGGATTTCTAAATATCAGTACTAATTTTATCATTCCATTCAAAAAACTCTTGCTTCTTGTTTTCTTATAGGCTACATTACAATAGTTCAGGGAAATAAAATATCTTCTATCATGAAATATTATACTACTTTAAATCAAGATTTATTATAGCTGCTGAAAACCTCCACCTGGGGGAATTTTCTGTCATACAACTCAAAGAATTTCTATTTGTTCTGCCTAGTTTAGCTTTTTTCTCTACTTTTCTGGATAAAATAAAATGATTTGACAAGAGAGACATTAATATCCACAGATTCATTTCTCTATAAGTAGAAATTGGTAGCCTTTGTGATTTCTTTGGCAAGGGACTCCCTTTAAAAAGAGTAGCAATTATAAATAACTCTAAGAATAGTAATAATAGCTCACTTGTCTTGTACTTTTATGCACTTCTTTCTTTTTTTCTAATTGAACCAAGCTAAAAGCAAAAGTTCCTAGTGTCTGCTAATACAGGTTAGGTGGGAAAAAATGACTAAGAAATTTAATCGCTTATTAAATTTACCATAGTAAACCATGTTCGTAATTAGTTAAGCTTTGATATTCTTAAAATTACAAATTTTTTGTTTGGTTTAGAGCAATGACCTTGGGAGACAGTTTTGGATGGTGAACTGTAAAAGGATAAAGGGGCACAATCGGATGTAAAGTCTTCCTTCTGAGGATGTAATCAGCTAAAGACCAGACCTCTTCAATTTGACCTTAAACAATAATTTCTCTACATGGAGAGAGTAGAGTCCTGATTATCCAAGGCTCAGAGGGGTGGGGGTGGGGTTATATAGAAAGAATGGCGGCTAGGGAGCCACATTATATTTACATAAGAGGATTAAACTCTCTTTTCTATGGCTCAGTAGGGTGACTGCATTTAAAAGTTTACTAAAATACATTACAATATCTATCAGTGAGGATTTTGGATATTCCTTATTACAAAGTAACAATAAATGTTTGTATGGTGGATATGCTAATTACCCTAAATGGATTGTGGAACATAAATGCATATGTCAATATATCACACTGTACTTCCAGGACAGTACACTTAGTCTATCAAAACCTTTTAAAAGGAAAAAAAACACAACTATTTATATATTTGTTTTCTAAGTTATTAGGTTTGAAAAAAACACCTTAGAGGAAGGTCAACAACAGTTTTGATTAAGAATATAAAATCTTCAAAGGAATAAAAATATTCTAAATGACTCAGTGCTACTGGTCTTCTTTAGGTGCTTGGATACATTGTACAAAAGCAATGTGGATGAAGTGGAATTTTTGAGAAGTGATAACAATATTGTTTTCGGGTCAAAATCAAAATCACAAATCACAAAATGTGAGATACTGCACCATGTCTAGTCAAAGATAGGTAAGAATAGAAACAACCAAGCAATAATTAGTTCAAGTGTTTGCATCTTCTAAGGATAATACACCTTCATTCTTCCTCCTGCTCCTGGTTTATTTGTTCACTTGACCAATTATTTGGTATACCTGTGATTATTTTTAAGCAATCTTTTACATTAGGTTATTTAAGCTACTATAAGACAGCGATTCAAGATAATAAATAATTATAAAAATAACAAGCATTTCATAATTTTTTTCTTCATTTTTCCCAAATGTGCTTTACTGAATTTACGTAAACTAGCAAATGAGAAATTTCAGGTTCCACTAGCTTCATAGTTTTTACCTCGTTGTCTTGTTAGTACCTTTGTCAACTCAGAATTTTTTCTTTTTTAATATTCAGACTTCTTTTTCTTAACGTTTTTCCTAACACTCCTTTCTTCTCACTTGTTAGTATTTCGAGCATGAAAAGAACTTGTACGCAGCAAGAGAGCCATATGAGGTTTATTAAGGAGGGAGAGGGGGAGGGGCAGAGAGGGAAGAGAAAAAGAGAGCAGAGCAGGGAGAAAGACAAGAAAGAAAGAAGAGAGAGTCTTTCACGCCTTTCCAATATGAATGTATTTATGGAGTTTGTAATGCCCATAGGAACTTGAAATATTATTCCATAACAAAAGTTACAATAAAATTTAAATTATCTATACAAGTAAGTTTACCTGTACTTTCATTTTTCCTGGAAAGAATACATTTAGAAGCCAGAGGATATCCCCAGTGTAAACACACAGAAGCCAAATTTCCCAATTTGATATTTAAAATGACTTATATATAAAGGCACATAGCATGTAGTGGGCATTGAACAGAGCCAACAAATAAGCCCTGCTCTCTACCTGAGGATGGAACCATTGAGAAAATAGTTACAGTACCATCAGATCAAAGGGAAATTGCTTGCAGACTGCAGCTCAGTGGAGGAAGAAATACATCTGCTGATGTCTGATAGATAAGCAAGAACTAGTGCTACTCTCCTCAGCTGTGACCCACTCACTAGGTCTTCACTGTCCAATATATATAGTAAAAGCACCACCTGACTCCGAACTCTGGTCTACTAATCCCTCCCTGCCAGTCAGTGGGTAAAAGTAGGGAAAAGAAAAGAGAAAGTAGTTTAGTGAAAGGCAAGAATCCTATTTGAAATCATTTCATGGAAAGTCAAGGGACACATATTCCCACCAACTTTGTGCCTTTGATCCTTTAAAGCCATATGGATTAAAAATTAGCTGGTGGTTCCCTGTGAAGATGACTATGTGTCTCACCCATCAGGACAGTACTGTTAGCCTAATGAAGCTATTCCTTTAGAGTGCCAGCTGAGGACTGCACCCTGGAGTCTCCTAAGGTTGCAGGTGAGCACCTAGGTTTCTAGTAAGAAGCCCTTAAAGACAAATAAGAATGATGAACTATTTAATGAAGCTCCAGCACCTTGTTCTCAATGTTGAGAGGTCACCTTCATATCAACCTCATTATATTTCTCCTCGCTATTCTATGTAGACAATAGTTCACCAGAGGATACACAATGTGATTGCTCAAAAGCTTACAGATGTTTCTACAGCAAAGTGCCACCAATGTAAACATGTTCCAAGTTTGCATAACATCATCATTATTAAAAGAGCTGGAAAATATGTTCTAGAGTAAAATTATAATAAAATTAAACTCCAGACCTTTAAACTAGAACTCCAAGACAATAAAATTCCTAAAACCAATTCTCTTGATCTTGTGAGTTATATACCCAAACAAGTGAAGTTCAACTTTTCCTTTATAATTTCATATATAATAAGAATCTTCTATAAAATGTATAGCCTTGAGGTCTACTTGTTGGGTCTTTACACACCTATTCCAAGTTCAAAAACATTTTCCTGAAATGCACTTACCAATACGGTTATGAACTTTCAGGAGAAAACCTGTGGCGATGGTGTGCTAAAGAGCAGAATCAGACATACTCAGCCACTCCCACTGTCTGTGGGTCAGGAGGACATTTAATAAGGTGAACTGCTGAAATAGTGGGGGATATTTTATATTCTGTTATCTCCATAGTTTTAATTTGTTTAATTAATTATAATTTTCCACTTGATTGAGAAGGGAACCAACTGAGAGACAAATGTTTCAGGGAAAGTCTATGAGGGCATTTGCAGAAATGATTCATTGACAGGAGAACTTCTCTCAGAATGAGCATCACCTTCCTGTAGAGGCTTGAGGAAAAGGCAGTGTGCTTGCATGCCTGTCTTCGATTCTTGCTGGTGAGTGCATAATATTGCATAGTGGTTGTTGCTGCTGCCATTTTTCCTGGCCAACAGAACCCAGCTTCTTCAGCCCATCAGCACGGGCTGAAGATGAGCAGATATACAATTTTTATATATTTTAATTTGAACACATCACTATTTCTCCAAACAATGATCTTGTCTCTTTGGATCAAATTCCATTAGGTATTTAAGAGTTCTTTATTGATACTCTGTATATGTTCACATAGCAGTAGCATCTGTATGTTATGGAATTACATGGTTTTGTACTTTATTTTGCAATTTTATAAGTGCTTATATTACCACTTCAATAACTTATGTTGAGAAAACACTTTATAATATTTGTTTTATGTTCCTTTTTCTTTTTTGTAGCAGCAAAATTCTAATTCTGCAATATTTGCAACAGTAAGTTGATGATAGCAAACCTAATGAGGATTGTAGGAGTTAGATCCTGCTGATTTATCGTCCTCTCCATTTGAAGGAAGGAGGTAATGTTTGCTACATTTCCCCTCACATATTGGGTTAGAGACAGCTGATGGATCCACATTCACACATACCATCAAGAAGTGAACTAGCCTCGAGAGGTAACCAAGTTGAGGACCCTGAAGACTTGAATCTCTTCTCTGAACAGGTGTCAACCAATCTGGGAGCACATTTACAAATGGTATCCTGCTGTCAGCCCATGACGCCTGCTTGTTTTTCCTAATCTTCATGGGAAAAGGTTCTATCCACTGGGATAATTGTAGCTTTTTAACACATTTCACTGTAATTAGTGAATCTGCATGTCAGTGTTTTCTTGCATATTCCCTGATTGAGGTGGAGACCGCTTTACTTCTCCCCATGACCCGTCAAAGATAAAGAATTTGTTTACTGTAAATTGCACACCATTCACTCCTATATGCCATCTGCCACACTTAACTGCACGGTGCTACAGTTTTCTAATAATAGCTTTTTGAACTTAAGAAAAAATAGTCGGAGGTGTTAATCAGAAATGTTAGGGGAATATTTACTCTATCAAGCTTTGCTTCTTGGTGGGATTTTCATTTTGGTGTGCTAAAATGATATTGTATTTCTGACTAATAGGTTATAGCTAAGCAGGGTTCAGAGAGCCCTTTGAGGCACTGTCATTCAGCATAATTGTGAGATAATTGTGAGGTATAAAGAAAGGCAGGGCATTTTATGTTTCAGAAAGTAATTTAGGTCTTTAGCATAGATCTCATGATCAGGTCACAGGTCCGTTTTGTGAAGTTCCCCATAGGGGCTGCCTCCTCTCCTTTATTGAGTTGTTTCTTTTCTTCAACTTAAAAAAAATTGGCAACAGTAACTTTATGCTTTATTTTATTTTTCCAAAATACCAGTAGTATTGGTCAAGGTCCTGTAGAATGACAAAACCAGCAGAAGGAATAAATATTATAAGCAGAGGATTTATGAGACTGGCTTAAAGGATAGGAGCTGGGTAATTCTACCATGGCTAGCTGTACACTGGAGAAGCTCATGCTGATGGCCAGGAAGGATAACAGTAGCAACAACCACTATGCAATATAATGTACTCACCAGCAAGAATGGAATCAGGTCTGTAAACACACTTCCTTTTCCTCAAACCTCTGCAGGAAGGTGATGCCCATTCTGGGAGAAGTTCTCCTGTCAATGTATTCTTTCTGCAAATGCCCTCATAGACCTTCCTTGAAACATTTGTCTCTCAGTTGGTTCACTTATCAATCAAGTCGAAAACCAAAATTAAATTAATCATCATAGCTGCCATATTGGAAAAAATAAAGCAGAAAAGTTACCTTGATGCATTATTAACCAACAGACTTTGGATGTTAATATTCCTATAAATCCAGGCAATTAATCTTCAAGTAAACCAATCATTGGAGTTTTTCTAGCAATGACAGTGTTGGATAGCTGCTAGAGGCTTACATGGATAAAATCTTTCCTCAGAGATTACCTCTTGCTTTCCAATAGATCATCCACTGTCATGGAGTAAAATGAATTATCATTATTATTATTATTATTATTATTATTTTGTTATAGAGTGAAATAAAGTAAAACCAGGGCTGGCAAAATGGCTAAGTGCATGAAGTAGCTTGCTACAAGCCTGGCTGAACTGAGTTCAATCTTCAGGACTCACAGGAAGAAAGAGAAGAAATGACTCCTGCACAATTTTCTCTGACCTTCACCCCTGTGCTGCCCATGCATGCAAAGACACCAAACAAATAAACAAACATACAATAATAACAAAACAAAACCAAAATTGTCCCTTCACATTTCTACTTCTTTGTAAAGTCCTGCAAACCACTGCTTCTTGGGAGTGCTGTGTGTTCATTATATTTGTCTTAGAGGGCACGATACAGTGGAGGGAAGCCAGCTGGCTGGACTTGAAGGGCAAGTTGAATCCCTTTTTCAACATTTAATATTTATGTTCCCGCATATATCCCCAAACATTTGAGGATATTGATGTTACGACTTTATTTTCTTATCTCTGAGTCATTGCGCTGCCAGAGCCCTCATTTAACTAGCGGTGATGAAAGAACACCCTAGATAGTCTGTCCTGCAGAGGACAAGCTGTAAACTTTGCCTTTGAAATTTATCTTTTGTACTTTGATATTTTTGTTATAAAATGTACCCTGGGCTTCACAAGCTTGTGGATAAAGTGGAATTGCCGTTATATTTATGATCACATCTCAATAACTTTAAAATCTCATCCAGCCTTCCAGCAAGTTTGTCTTCCCAGATTTCCCCTTAAGACCTTCTGGGAATGCTGACCCCTAACCATAAGTCAGTTACATGAGAAGCTCAAACCCAGTGGTTTTTATCTTTAGGTGTAACCCCATTGGGAGCCCTTGCTGTTTTTGAGTTCCTCTCTTTCATTGCTGAGAACAGCTTCAGGGCTCTAGGAGATTCCCAGAGACAAGACTCAACTAAATGATCTTTCTCCTGGGCTTCATGCCTTCTGGGCTAGTGCCCTCCCTTACTAAGCTGCTTGATCCTTTGCTCCCCATCCAGTGATGTGGCTTCTCTTTGTGATGAGGATAGTGTTTCTTCCTCAGGTCATACCCGGAAATGAAAGATTCAGAGCTCAACTACATAGACCATAGATTATATTATTTATGATGGTTTTAATTTCTGCATGCTTTCTTAGCCAATTCAAGTTACTGTAGTAAAATATCATAGTTTGGAAATCTTATAAACAGAACAAATTGATGTTTATCTCTTCTAGAGGCTGCAAGCCTCAGATCGGGGTAAAAATATAGTTCTATCCTATTAACAATTCTCTTTCAAGTACTGATGGATACTCCACATCTTCATGCAATAGAAAGGTTAGGGGGATTTTCTGAGGTTTCTTCATACGGACAGTCATTCCATTTTTGAGGGATTGGTTGTCACGGACTAGTCACCTCTTAAAGGTAACAACTCCTAGTATTATCTCTGGGTACTGGAGCTTCCAGCTGTACTTTGGAGAAGTGGAAACATATAGTTCATAGCAAATGCTTATACATAGAGTAATTTCTCCAGACACACTCATGTTGCAAGCATTGAACAAGGGTGTGTTCCAAATCTAATCCAAAAGTGTCCAGAAGTGTATTCCCAACAGGAACATAAACCCAGGTATCCTCTTTCTTAAAGAAAATTTTTAGTCACACATATTTCTTTTCTCTTTTGCAAAAGCACATGATTTTGTTCTTTTAACTTTCTTTTTTGCAAATAAAAAAAACAATAACTGGTTTGGAGAGATGGTTAAGTGGTTAAGAGCATTGGCTGTTCTTCCAGAGGTCGTGAGTTCAATTCCCAGCAACCACCTGTAATGAAATCTGGTGCCCTCTTCTGGCCTCAGGCATACACACAGACAGAACACTTTATACATAATAAATAAATAAAAATCTTAAAAAGAAACAACAATAACCATGGTGCAGATTACTCTCCATGAGACTATTGTTTTATTATGTAAATTTTTGGGATTAAAAATGTTACTAAATATTTCTCACTTTCTCTTGAAATATTTCTAGCTAATGGAGGAAGAAATGACAGCCAATTCCTGTCATTAACTAGATCTAATCACAGATACTTGCAAGCAGAGGGTATTGATCAAGAGAATGTTGTGATCAGATTCGTATTTTAGAATGCTTTCTTCTGCCCAATGGAGAGAAAGAATAAAAAGGACAAGTACTTGAGGCATGGAATCTATGAAAGATTGTTTGAAGAGGGTCTCCCTCTTTCTGGTTCACTGACTGAATGGCATTCCTGGTCATAGCATCAGCACCAGTAGAACTAGTAGATAATGAAGCATAGTGGGCATGAACAGAGATTTCAAAGTGATTTTGAGATTGGTGGCCAGGCAAATGAGGCAGACAGGCTGTCATCAACACAAGATGCTGAGAATAGGAATTTGGCAACAATCCTGAGACTAGTTCATGCTGGAAAGTGCTGTGACTCCTAAAGCATTGTGTAGAATTATTGGAACATACAGACTTCAAAACTTTTTACTTAGCTACTTGCTGTTCAATCAGTATTTATTTTAATTTTCCTCATATCTGTGCTCCATTTTGTCATCATACTTGAGTGACGTGACGAATAGGATCTTTATGGAACATTTAAGGTTCTCTGAGCATGTGTCCCTAGCCTGAATTCTCATGCAACATAGCTCTTTCATGTTGATCAGAGTGAATGTGATTGTAGATTAACCTAAAGCCTGTATCTTTATGTGAAATTCATGTAAATCAATGGTTTTCACTTTTTGAGAGATATGCTTCTTTTTTTTTCCCTCTGTGGAAAATGTGTTGATAGGCAAATGTGCACAGCATTCTCAGGGGCTCTTTTCAGATTGCACAGCATTTTCTGCATCTGTTATACCTGGAAACTTTAGATTCATATGCTGAAAAAGTATTAGATATCTGTGGTGGATTGCCAGGGAATGGCTCCCATAGGCTTATAGATTTCAATGCTTGGTGATCATGCAGTAAGACTAATAAAAGGTGCCGCTTTGTTGGGAAAAGTGTAGTCTTCCTGAAGGAAGTTTGTCTTTGTGGGTTGGTATGAAAGTTAAGTCTAGATACTTTAGCTGTCCAAAAATGTTAAAGATGCCAGAGCTGTGGGATACCTGCTGAGAACAAGGAGGTGGAACCAGCCTAAAACAAAGAGTGTGTGCAGGCAACCAAGATGAAAGCAAAAGCCCTTTGAGATCAGCTGTCTTTTGTAGGGACCTGGGTTTGGTTCCCAGTCAGGCTGTAACTCCAGCTGTGGAGGATCTGGTGTCCTCTCTGGCCTCTGAGGACAGCAAATGCATATGTTCATGTGAAACACACACATACACATACATGCACATTATTAAAAATATCTTTAAATTTTAAAAAGATGAATATCTAATGAAAGATTTATACACAGTGGAATTTTACTCAGTTGTAAAGAGCCATAAAAGCAGAAGAATTTGTCTGAGTTTGGAGTTTATGCAGCTAGTTTTCAGTCTTGCTTCGGTCCAGTATGTCGTCTTTATGGTCCCTTCTTTCTTTTTGAAATGTAATGTATATTCTGTGCTATTACATGGTGCAAGCAGGTGATATGCATTTCAATTTGGATTTTATAAGGATTACAATTAAGTAATAAGTCTCAGAAGATACTTGGAACTTTTAAACAATGTTGAGATTGTTATAGACATGGGGGCTTTTGATGTTGGACTGGATGTACATTTTGCATTATTATGTGAATACAAGCCTGTGTGGGCCAGGGAATGTGGTGGTTTGAATAAGAATGAACCATATAGACTAATATACTTGAACGCTTGGTTACTGGGAAGTAGCATTATTAGGAGGCATAGCCTTGATGGAGTAGGCATGGTCTTCTTAGAGAAAGTGTGATACTGGAGATGGGTTTTGAGGTTTCAAATGCTCCAGCCAGGCCTAGTCTCTCTGTTCCTGTCTCTCTCCCTGTTTTCTGCCCATCCAGATATAGAACTGTAAGCGTCCCCTCCAGCACCATGTCTGCCTGCATGCTTCCATGCTTCATGCTGTGATGGCAATAGACCAAAGCTCTGAATTGCAAGCCAGCCCCAGTTAAAGACTTTCCTTTTTAATAGTTGCCTTGGCCATGGCATCTCTTTATAGAAATAGAACATGGACATTTACTTTCACTTACAAGTGTCCCTTTCTTCTCATTGTCCCTGCCTCTTCCTGTTACCTCTTGGTCTTTATCCAGATATTTACCTGTGTTCATACTCACATACGTGCATACATTCAAATGTTACAGACTAG
Organism: Sigmodon hispidus; assembly: GCA_004025045.1. Classification (NCBI taxonomy): domain Eukaryota; kingdom Metazoa; phylum Chordata; class Mammalia; order Rodentia; family Cricetidae; genus Sigmodon; species Sigmodon hispidus. Next base: position 56,656 of record PVIH01011539.1, read on the forward strand.
ATTCTGCATATGAGAGAAAACTTGTAGTTTTGTCTTTCTGAATTCAGGTCCCCTGTATTATTATTGTACTTTCCAGATCCATATACTTTCCTAATTTATGTTTTTTTTTTTTAACAACTGAATAAAATTTCACTGTGTATGTGTACTGCATTTTCATTATCTATCATTTTTAAAATTTAGAATGCTAGAATGCTTTGCCATTTTTTTTTTGTTTAAAAGCTTTTTTTAAAAAACATACTCATTGCTGTTCTCCTCTCTTCCCCTCTTCCCAGTCATCCTCCCCTCTTTCCCATTAGTGAAGTCTGGTGAATCAGTTAAGACAGAATCAAGCCCCTCCCCCAAGTATCAAAGCTGAGTAAGGTGTTTCTCTGTAAGTAATGGACTCCAGGAAGCCAGTTCCTGCACTAGGAATAAATTCTGGCCCCACTGCCAGAGGTCCTCAAACCTGTCCCCCACCATTCACTTGTAATTCACATTTAGAGGGCTTAGTTCAGTCCCATGGAGGTTCCCCAGCTGTCAATTCAGAGTCTGTGAGCTCCCAATAGCTCGGGTGAGTTGTCTCAATGGGTATCCTCATCATGATCTTGACCTCTTTACTCATATAATTTCTCCTCCCTCTCTTTGCTTGGACTGGGAGCTCGGCCCAGTGCTTAACTGTAGATCTCTGCATCTGCATCCATCAGTTGCTGGGTGAAGGTTTTATAATGACAATTAGGGTGGTCATCAATTTGATTATAGGGGAACTTTAGTTTAGGCACCCTTGCCATTATTGCTTGGAGAATTACCTGGGGTCATCATTGTGTGTTCTTGGGTAATTGGTTCCCTAGCACCAGGCTTCTCTTTAACCCCACAGTGGCTCCTTCTATCAAGATATTTCTTTCATTTTTCTCCCTCTCTGTCCCTCCCCCAACTCAATCATCCCACTTTTTCATGTTCTCTCTCCACCTCCCCTTGCATTTCCCCCCATGGTCCCAATTCACTCGGGAGATCCTCTCTATTTCCCGTTTCAGGGGAGGGAAGTGGTTCATGGATGTCTCTCTTAGGTTCTTCCCTGTTACCTTGATGCTCAGAGGTTGTGGTCTGTAGCCTCATTATCCTTTGCTTTATGTCTATAATCCATTTATGAGTGAATACATACCATATTTGTCTTTCTAGGTCTGTATTACATCACTCAGGATGATTTTTCCCCCTAGTTCTATCCAATATTTATTTATTTAGTTATCTATCTATCTATCTATCTATCTATCTATCTATCTATCTATCTATTTATTTATTTATCTCTCTATCTATCTATCTATCTATTTTACTGCTGAATAGTACTTCTTTGTGTATGAACATAATTTTCACTTTATAAAATACTTGTTGACAAGAACATTTTGTTGGAATAAAAACATGCTCACTTGTACCTCAAACTCTTCTTGGGGTGATATAATGCTATATCTATTTTTATTGGAGAATGGAAATCTGATGATGGAGCACTTATCCAACAATTTGCTTTGATTTTCATTATTTCAGGGTTTGTTGTTTAATAAAATTTCTGTAGTGTCATAGTTTATGGATTAGTCTATACATTTCCTTTTAAAAATGTTAACTATTAAATACAATCAACTACTAGGTATTTTATCAATTTGAAACTACTGCAAACGAAATAGTTCCTTTCATGTTCATTTTTAAATTCTGTTAATAGACACAAGAAAATTGTTTTGTTTATATATGTAACACTTAGTTAAACTATAAAATTATCATTATTTTAGAGATGTTTTAGTTTAGTTTTGTACAGGGTACATGTAAATTTTATACTATCCAATTATACCATCAAACATGTAAAATAACTAAGTCTTCTCTTTAAATTTTATGAGTATTTTTATTTTACATTGAATTTCTTGGACTCATAGAAACAATAGTAAATAATGATAATTATGATTTTTAAATTTTTCTGTCATCCTACCACTTAGATTTTAATAAGCAGTTTTTGAGTTGCATAATAATCATTAAAAAGACACTAACTGGACTATGAGAGATATGTCCCCAATCAATGGCTTAATTTAGAAATGGATTCATAATTTGATTACATTATTGAGTGATTATAATCACTAGAGAAAGTGAGTCATTGGAGGAGGATGTGCCTTTGAATTCAATTGTTTTTTTTTTTTTTCTCTGCCTCTGGACCTCATGACAAGAGACAGCTTTTAGAATTGCTGTTCCTTTCTGCCATTATGCTTTGCCTCCCACAGGTTTTGAAACGGTGGAGTCTGTTCCCCGCAGACAGAAACCTCTGATTCCTCAAGTCAAGAGATCTTTGCTACTTGAAAATTGTTTCCCTGAACAGTAAAATTCTGACTAATTCAACAATTTATTTGTCAAAATTGCTATATTTTGGCTCTTGCTAACCCTCTCCTCATCCATTGTGTGATCTTGTCAGTTAAGGCTTTTTGAAATGAATTTCAAACAGTAGACAGCTCCTCTAAACTTTTCATTATGAATATCATGAACTACAATTCAATATATTTATAGTTTTGTCCTTCTAAAATTTATATACAACAAAGTTAAGTAATTATATGTTAATATGTTCAGCTTTTCACACAAATGTACATTGGAAATTAATGTAAAAACACTAATGGAGATTAAAAACACTGCCATTTTTCATATTGGACTTTTTGTGCAACATTTTATATGTATACATTTTATTGCATTGACTTTACTCAGTTATCATGTATTACTATTTTAATATAGTAAGGTTGCTTATAAATGCCCTTGGTTTTGGCTTTTGGAGTGAAGCTAGCAAGAATACAGGTGTGCTCTTTTGAAAATGTTTTCTTTATCATCTCTGGTTTACTGTATCTACTAGTGGCTTGAGATACATTCTATGAGTAAAAAAAGCCTCCTGTGGTTATTCTAAAGGGCGATTCATATAAAAAGGACACAACAACCTTTAAATAAGAAAAATCAATCAGTTCACATTTGGTGACTACTTATTGGATGGGTATTATTGTCTGTGTATTTGTGCTATATTTATTTTGAGTGGTCTCCTAATAAAATTTTATTTTTCTTATATTTGAAATGCTTTCCAATAGGTTTTTTTTCCATTTATTTTCACATACTTCCATCCTGTCTTACCCAAGGTGCTACAAATAACATCCAGCAGTCCCCCTAGAGTATCTTCCATGCTGACTAGTCTTTAGGGAACACACTTAGATCTGTTACTTTCTTACTAATTTTTGTTGACTTCCCAGTGCTCTTAGAATAGAGTCCATCTCCTGAGTGTAACTGGAACCCACACAAGCCCTTCTCTTTCCCAACTCATTGAATGTTAGCTGTTCCTTTCCTTTTAATCACCTTTTTTTTTTTTTTGAGATGGGACCTTTATCGCTCTTTCCCTGCCTACAACTATCTATGCCATCTCTTTCACATAGTTCAGACAACATTCATCATCTTAGACTGAATCCTTTTATTGACTAATTTTTTGCTTCTTTTACACGATTTGAATACTTACTGTTATATGAGATGTTCTCCTTTGTTTATGTGCTTTCTCGATTAAGGAAGAAATCTGCATCCTGTGCTTAATCTGTGGATAAAACTGTTTTGAGCTTTAATTCACTCATCTATCTCCTGATCTATGATGACTTATCGGTAGTGTTTATAGTAGTATATAAATACACCACAGGGAACATAAACATTGACAGTTTTATGAGAAATCTTCTTCCAGTCCAGTTCCTATTATGTACTCTTTCTTAAAATTGATTGACTCAGAAATCCATCATTCAGATTCTCTCCTAAATGCCATCTATCAGTAGTCTCCACTTTGTGTTTTAAAATTCAGAACTCATTTCTTGGAATATCAAAAATGTTTTGCCTAGAAATGTTAACACTTGGAAGAAGAAAGGGGACTTTTTTTGGGGGGGGGACAGCAGATAGTCTTGTAATCCAGGTTGTTTCTAGTTGACTGTTTTTAATATAAAAAGAAATTTTTTTATAATTAAATATACAGGCTGCTCTTGCGAGGACCCAGGTTCAGTTCCCAGAACCCTTATAGCCACTCACAAGCACTTGTAACCCCAGTTCCAAAGGATCCAACACTTTCTGCTGGCCTTTTCAGGCATGTAGTACAATGCAAAAGATTCATATCCACACAATTAAAATAAATAAATACATATTTGGAGTGGTATATCCATATATAACTTTCAGATAATTAAAAAACTGGACATTATCTTTATAACAATTCAATTTCTCTTCATTTTCTGTGTACTAGGCTGAATTCATTTAAGAAATCAAGCAAGCAAACAAACAAAATACTAAAGATACCAAAAAAGAAAGCAAATGGAAGACAGTGGCCTTAAAAGCAGAAGATAGTCTGAGAAGTGTGTATGCAGCCAGAGCACTTCACTAGTCACTGTGATGCCCCTTACTGGGTTGGCCTTATCCTAGAAGCTGACCTAGAATGAGAAAGTTGATGTGAAATCTTCCAGAGGCATATGCCAAAAACACATGCCAAAAGAAAAAAAAAGTTAGTTTAGAAAGCTGGATGGAACAGCAATAATATGCTGAAATTCAGAAAAACAAAAGTTTCCACAAATTCAGATACACAGAATAACCACATGGGAGTCTTATGTAAACGGAATCAGGTTTAGCTGCACTCACCACTTTCATCAGAACTTAGCATCCCCAAATCCTGCCTCTCTTCTCTAAGGTTGCTTTTTAACATTCCTGTGGGCTTCATCACCTATCTTTGGGCTGGAACTGTCTGGTTTTCACGGCCTTTGCTGTGTTCGTGTTTTGGAACTCAGTATCTGCACCAGCATCTTCTGTGAGTCCTCTCCACCTCTTTTGTCAAAACTATGGAATCCCGAGACTTTCCCAGTTAGGCACTGCTCAGGCTACAAACTGTAACATTTGTGACCATGGCTGCTTTTGAAAGGCCTCTGTTTCTGTCTTCTGTTAATGAGCCTGCCTGTTACTACTCCCCATTGCAGGACCATATTGAAGCAGGAAAGGACTTGACATGCACTGTGGTCTGTTTTCAGATCACTCTAAATGCCAGTGTACTCCCAGTTCTAAACACACACACACACACACACACACACACACACACACACACACACACACACACACGCTTGCTGATTTAGAAAAAAAAAAACTTACATCAATTTCATTTGTGTACATTCTACTATTTACAATATAAACTTTAAGAAATTAGATTTGGGAAGAAAAAAATGAAAGAAAAAGAAAAGTTTCTTTTGTTGTGTTTTTTTTTTTTAAACCACAGGTTTTCACATTGAGTGGGAAAATGACATACCATGTTGGCAAGCCATCTCCAAATCCTCACCCTTTGAGAGTGCATCATACATTTTCATTTTTTAAATTAGAAACTTTACCCTCCTGTAGCTTTAAGTATCTCCATGTTATCCAGTTACTTTTGTCAGACCATTATCTTTTCCTTTATAATAACTGAAAATTTTTCACGATGATTTTAGATACTGACAAATTAAATTTTTATGTTATACAGAAAGGACTATAGATAGTTGGATACTTAGTAAGTACTCAGGATGTGATTAAGTTCTTGAGATGAATCATAACCCTGCACTGTGCAAGAGAGAATAGCAGCAACAGGATACTCCCTCCCAGTCCCACCTCGACCTCTGTGTCCATGTGACACACAGTTGAGTCTTTCTGTGATGTTTAATTTTTCTTAGGTATCTTACACACCTTCCATTTTCCTAATTCTTCCTGTTCACCAGAAATGATCCAGTTTTCTTTTCCATTTCCCTGTTCAATTATATTCTACAACACCCATGGGGTCTTTGTCCTGCCACAGGATATTTTATAAACTTGAAATTATCTTCCCTTTAAATGAGCAAAATAATGGTTATTTGGGTGGGTGTTTTTTCTGTAAGCTATAGCAACACAACTTATCTTCAGAATTGTCATTTTTATATGACTGTGTGTGTGTACATGTATATGTGTGTGTACGTCCCACATATATAGGTGTCCCTGGAGTTTGGAAGAATATATTGGACCCGCAGAAGTTGGAGTTAGAGGCCATTGTGTGTGTCCTGTCATGACTTCTGAGAACCCAATTTAGATTATCTGGAAGAGCAATAGAAAGTGAATGTAACCACCAAGCCATCTCATTAACATTGCCATTTTTTAAAATGACAGTAAAAAATTTAAAGTTAAAGTTGCTTTTGTACAAAGTGCTAGTAAATAACATGGCACAATTAGTTATGTTCACAAGCAAAGAATTTTATAGGCTTACGTGGTGGTCTAGAAGAAAATTGCCCCTAAAAGCAGTGGCAATTAGGAGGTGTGGCTTTAGGGAGTAGGTGTGGTCTTGATGGAGGAAGTGTGTCATTATGGAGGTTGGCTTTGAAGTATTGTTTATGCTTAAGATACCACCTATTGTCTCAGACCACTTCCTGGTACCTGTGAGCCAAGATGTAAGAAATAAATCTCAGTTTCTGCTCCAGCACCATGTCATATTCCCTATCATGATGCTAATGGACTAAATCTCTGAAACTGTAAGCTGCCACCTCAATTAAATTTTTTTTTTTAATGAGAGTTGCCATGGTCATGGCATCTCTTTACAGCAATAGAAACCATAACTAAGCTTCATAAATAGAAGATCATTTTAGTGATTTCTCTTTATGAAGACATCCACAGTGTAAAGAGTGGTGAAGGCTAGGGAGACATCTTAGTGGATAAAGTACTTGCTATATTTTACAAATGTGAGGATCAAAGTGTGGATCCACAGCACCCATATAAAAAGGCAGATGGGCATGATAGCTGGCTCATTACCCCAGTGCTCAGAAGATGAGGACTGGAGATCCTGAGGCAAGCTAGCTAGCCAAAATAGGGAAATTTGCAAGCCTAGATTCCGCGAGTGACTCTTCCTTAGTAAATAAAGTGGAAAGCAATTACAGAAGACACCTGAGGTCAATTTCTACCCCCTACCTCCCCCTCTTTCTCTCATGCACATGCAACCTTTCATACACACATACTCACACATACTATACTACCTGCAAACACACACACACACATATATATATATGTATATGCAAAAAGATGGTGACATTAAAAATAAAAGAACCATTATTTATTTTATATTACTTATAAATTTTTGGATTTAATTTTTAATTTGGATTAAAGTTTTATATCCATGTTTCTGAACCATGTTTTATTTTTTTCATTTTTTTCTGTTTCTTTTATTGGATGTTAGTACATGGATAATTTGTTTTATTTGGAATGCACTGGGTAGTCTCCCTTCTTTTAGGTTCTTCGAGGCTGTCTGGTCTTAGAGTTTTCATTGTCAGAAGGTTTTCAAGTACAGATTTAATTTCTTTAATTCATACAGTTATGTGAGTTTTACTAGTTGGTGCCTTTCAAGAAATTTGTCCACTTTCTTATAACATGGTCAACTTACTAATTCTGACCTCTGTATCTCAGGCTTACAAACTCTGTAAAAAAAGTGAATGTAGAGAGTCATGGCTCAGCTCACTTTTTAAGAACCATCCTGTTTTCTTGCTGAAATTTACAAAACCCCTTTACTTAATTTGTATCTATAGGCTGTTTCAGGTGGGAATTAAACTCCAGTCTCTTTTTTTGGTCAGAAGACGAAGGCTTGATTCATGAAATCCCAATCTAGGCAGAACATTTTCTTGGTGTTCAATTACTTTATTGTCACTGTGTCTATTTAAGTTTATAAATCTGGACACGGTCTATCCACCATGAAGGATTATACAGTCACTAAGTTACAGTCAAATCAGAACTCTTTCCCTGAAAAAAATCAATCTAGGTTTAATTGAGCTTTTTTTTCTTTTTTCTTCTATGTAAGAGTAAATGGGGAGTCTCTCTTTTCCCATTACAGGTATTTCTCCTTGTCAAAGGCCTTAGGAATTGCCAGAGGAAGTATGTATTTCAACAGAATAACAGAATGATTATCAATTTTTAAGTCTTCTCAGTTTCATATAAATTGGGTGTTTATTATTGAGAAAATAACAATAAATGCCTTTGGACAAACTGCAGGTGTCAAAGAACACAAGATAGTGAGAGCATTATATTGTTAGAAATGTCACCTCTTAAATCCTGCAGACATGTTAGGTGTGTAGAAATGAAAGGGTCTTTACTGACCTACTTGCATGTAGCTGGATGTTTGCAGGAAGGCAGCTGATTGTAGTCCTAAAATATTACAAATAATCTCAAAACTCTATATATCTGATTAGAACTAGGATTGCAGCAGTCAGGCAATTATCCTACACAAAGTGAGTAGACTATGTGACAAACAAAAGTGCTTCTGTGGAGCTTCCCATCAAAGGAGGACACTGGAAGACCACTTACCTTTGTGATTTAATGGCTCTCCTTTAAAAAAAGTCACATATTACTTATTTTAAATTTAATCTTAACACCTCTGAATATTTATATTTTTATGATGGAGCTATATCAGATAATATTAAAATGGCATAATGTAAGCTTAAATTACAAGTTTAAAAATTATTGTTTCATACTGAGTGATTTTTCTTTAATTCCTGTCTATTAACTTGTATTAATTGTTGGGGAACAAAAGGTTTCCTCTTATCATTTTCTCAGATACATGTCAAGTGCAGAAGCACTCTAGAATAAACTCTGAGTTAACCTTATCAAACATGTTTTAAAGCTTTAATTTTGCTCTACTAATTTTAGTTCCTTAAAAATTGATATTAAGAAGGAAAATGTGTTGATAAGTAGTGTCTGAAAAATCTGCTGTATGATGAGCAAATATTTTTGATTGATGCTATTGCTAGTATCCTTACTTACTAAGGGGTACATCCTCTGCTACAAGGATCAGTTTCTATTTACTTTGATTAGTTGAACGTTTTTAAGCCTTGGGTCTTAGTTAAATCTGAAGTCTTACAGTTAATTAAAGTTCTTACAATGCAATTTAAGTTGGCATTAAAGAACAGTAAGCCTACTTATTATGAAATATTTAACCTAACAACTTTACTCAAAACATACTAATAAGGAAACTGAGTTTAGGACATGACTAGTGTTGCCTAAAGCTCACAGGCATAATTTTTAATGATTTTCATCATTTTAGGTCGATATAGCTTTAGATATGCTTCTGTATCTCTAGAATCTCAAAATTTTAGTATAACTAATAAGTACTTATCAGATCTATGTGACATAAATTATTTTTGATTAATTAGGTCCCCTCTTCTAATATAAATGTCACATGTGAACTCAAATGTTGTTTGTATTCTTTCACATTATGATATTTAATTTGCTCCAATATTTACCATAACCAAGTGTTGAATATTGCCACTTTACATAAGGTATTTACTTTTAAAAGCCATATAATTTAATTGTTTGTACATTAAAACCAAACAAACTCAAGCAACTCTAAAACATTATAACAGATTTTTTCAAGAATATTTAATTTATTTATTTGTTTTAGAAAATAAAGTCCTTTCCCCCCCCATGTATCCCCTTGCTCCCCCTTCCTTCCCCCTCCCAACCCCTCCCTGTCTGCCTTCAGCCTCCCTCCTCCCCATCCCCCCATCCTCTCCCCCAAAAGGGCAAGAAGTCCCAAGGTGGATCAGCTCAGCATCCACTCCTGGCAGGTCATGAATTTCCTCATCCTAATGTCATGACTGGGTTAGGTGTTTCTCTGGGGAGAATGGGCTCTGAAGTGCCAGTCCATGTATAGAAACACAGTCTGATCCCTCCCCTCAAGGCTCCACATACTGCCCATGTCAGTGGATAGCTGCCTATACTTGGAGGGCCTAGTTACTATTCTTGAAGTTTCCCCAGTGGCTGTTCTTAATTCAGTGAGCTCTCCAGAGTTCCAGCCAGTCATCACTGTGGGAATTTTCCTCATAAGCCCTATCCCCTACTCATATAGACTCTCCTCTATTGCTCTCATCTGGACCAGGAGCTTAGCCCAGTGCTCAGCCATGTATCTCTGCCTCTACCTCTATTCATTGTTGAATGTAATTTCTATGATGGCACTTGGGGTGTCTATACATTTGATTATAGGGGAAGTCCTGTCTAGGCAACTCCTTCACTATCTGAGGAGAACTAGGCAGGGATTCACGACCAAAAATATAATAGACTTTTAAAGGGCAGCTTGATGCCCCTTTGTTCGCTTTTGCTTTTAGTAATGAACCTGTTCACTGAAATTTAGTTGTTACCCATTTGGGACCACTTTTTATTTTTTATTTTATTTTTTTTTGTTTTTTTTTTTTTTTTTTTTTTTTTTTTTTTTTTTTTTTTTTTTTTTTTTTTTTTTTTTTTTTTTTTTTTTTTTTTTTTTTTTTCTTGAAAAAAGGACTTTATTTTCTAAAATAAAATAGAGTGACAAGAAAAAAAAAAAGAAGTGGAGCTGGAGAGATGACTCAGCGGTTAAGAGCACTAATTGCTCTTCCAGAGGCCCGGGGCTCAATTCCCAGCAACCACATGGCAGCCCACAACTGTCTGTAGTTCCAGTTCCAGGCAAACACCAAGGCAAATTTAAAAAAAGAAAAAGAAATATGTAACAATGCCATTGTGTAGAATGAATAGTGTTAAGATTGAATGAACAGCAGAAGACTATATTAAATATAATTTTCAGATCCCAAGCTGTTCAGTGGTTGTGGTTTGCCGCTTGGGTGTTCTTTACTATTTTTATTGTTGTTTAAAGTCCACTAATGAGTGAATACATCCCCTGCTTATCTTTCTGGGTTTGTGAGACCTCGTTCAGGAGGATATGCTCCAAATCCATTCATTTGCCTGTGAATTTTAGGATATCATTTTTTCTTACTGCTGAGTAGTACTCCATTGTGTAGATGTACCACAGTTTGTTAATCTATTCTTCAGTTGAGGAGTATCTAGGTTGTTTCCAGGTTCTTGCTATTATGAATAATGGTCCTATGAACATAGTTGAGCTAATACCTTTGGAGTGGGAATGTGCACCTTTAGGGTATATGCCCAAGAGTGGTATTGCTGGATCCTTGGGGAGATTGATTACCAGGTTTCTAAGAAACCCCCATACTGCATTCCAGAGTGGCTGAAGTAGTTTACACTTCCACCAACAATGAAGGAGTGTTCCCCTTGCTCTGCGTCCTGTCCAGCATAGGCTGTATCTGTGTTTTTATTTTTTTTTATTTATTTTTTTTCCTTCTTTATTTTGTATTTACCAAAAAAAAAAAAACACAGTAAAAAGAATTTAAAATGTGGAAGAGTTAACAATAACTATACAGAGGATAAGAATCATAAGCATGGCTTATCAAGGGTGGAAATACAAATAAGATTGCTACACATATATTTTCTTTGTGTTCATCTTTCCCTCTGAATTTTTTTTCCATCCCTGTATATCCTTATTCAAGGTCTCCTCCCCCTCCCAACACATCTGGTCATTTTTCTTCTCTGCAACTCCCCATCCCCTCCCTGGGCAGGGAACAGACAGTCCTATGGTCCCACTGACCCAATAATGCTTAGATCAGTCTCCACTTCTGGCCAAATCCAGTTCTTTCCCCCCTCCCTCGAGAGTGAGTCAGGTGTTCCTATAGTTGGACTGGGGTTTGAAGGGTCAGTCCAGGGTGTTTCTGATCCCAAGCTGTTAGGTGGTTGTGGTTTGCCGCTTGGGCATGTTTGGCTTTTTTTTCTTGTTTGTTTGTTTAGAGACCACTAGTGAGTGAGTACACCCCCTGCTTAACTCTCTGAGTTTGTGAGACTTCGCTCAGGAGGAAATTCTCCAAATCCATCCATTTGCCTGTGAATTTTAGGATATCATTTTTTCTTACTGCTGCGTAGTATTCCATTGTGAAGATGTACCACAGTTTGTTAATCCATTCTTCAGTTGAGGGACATCTAGGTTGTTTCCAGGTTCTTGCTATTACAAATAATGCTGCTATGAACATAGTTGAGCTAATACCTTTGGAGTGTGAA
>PVIH01011540.1:0-68561 GCA_004025045.1 Sigmodon hispidus
TTCACAAAGCTAAAAGGATGCTGAATGCTCAGACTTTTGAAATGTTAAAAGGACTACAGAGGATTACAAGGACACCTGACACTGACAGGCACTAAGGGTAATTTCTCTATTCTCACAACTGTACATCTATATCTAATGATTATGTATTTATATATATAAAGGAGGTCCTGGTTTGGTAACAAAAAAGGCTGGCTTTGGACGTGGAGTAAGTGGCTTTCTCCCTCTCTAAACCCAAGCAGATTGGTAAATAAAACTTTAAAAACTCTGTCTCACATCAGAAAAGCCACCTGAAGTGGGACAGAAAATAGATGAAATATATAGGGACCAATCTTATCTCACTTTTATTTTAAATTTTAAATCTTATTCCTTTCTGCATTTTTTACTCTCTTACTTTAGAAATCTTTTCTGCACACAATACTTTCTGGTGTTTCAATATCTTCAGTTGATAATATCCATTGGATCCTTGACTATTAAAAACAATTTCTCCTACTAGCACTCCACAAGGCATCCAGAAGGAAGATGGGGCCCCAACCAATTAAAAAAAAAACACATTGAGAACCGAGTCAGAAGGAACCTGCTGTATGTCACTCAGTGATCACTTTTGAGGTATAGACCAATCAGGACAGTCGTAAGGTAGTTTCTTATCATATCTTTAGCAAATATTTCAGATGGACTCACTCAGTACGATGAGAATGGTTATAGACATTTGTGGAATGGTTATATATATATATGTTTACAGTTACTTCATTAGGACTTAACCATTGTTTAGTTTACAGGACCCCAAAGAGATACCATCGCCCACAGGCCAGTATGAAGCAACTCAATGAAAGAACTATGTCCCTTTCCCGATAAGTTGGTCATCCAAGGGAGGGTTATGGTCAATTGTCATTTTGGTACAATGGTTATAAGTTAATCTTGGGTAGAGGAGAGAATGATATTATAGATGAAAGAGAGAGAGAGAGAGAGAGAGAGAGAGAGAGAGAGAGAGAGAGAGAGAGAGAATGGAATAGATAGGAGATCATTATAATTGCAAACAACTATTAACCAAAGGATGAATGAAAAATTAATTGACATGGTACAAATGTTTGTATATTATTACAAATAGGGAATCAATCTATATGTTTGATTTAGATAATATGTATATTGATACAAAGTTGAACATGGTACAAATGTTTGTATATTGACACAAATGGGAAATTAATCTATATGTCTGATTGGGATAATATATATTGATGCAAAGTTGAATGTATAATTGCCCTATTTTGCACGTGTCTACTTCTGTCTAAAATATTTTGCACATTGATGTGTATTAAGTGCATTGTCATTTCCATCATGCAATTTCTACCTCTAATTATTTATGACAGTCATAACATTTGTTGTACTATACACACGAGTTGTTTTATATAAATCTGTTTAGATATATTTTTATATATAATGATATATAGTTAGGACATTGTTGTCATTTGATAAAAAAATGTGTATTTTGGTCAATTTTCCTAAGATTGTTATACTTGAAATTATTTGGAGGAGCTGTACACTCATTTTGGAATGCCCATTTTTACAATGTTAGCCTCACTTTCTTGGTTGATTGGGATTGCAGATTATGGTTACTCAGATTTATCACCTAAAAGTCAGAATACTCAGGTTTTTCAGAAACATGTTAGAATACATCCAATAGATAGATGTCTTCAAGCACTTCATAGACCGAGAGAATATGGCATTCAAGATTTTGTTATCTCAAATTTGGCCTTGAGAGACATGACAACTCCTGGCATCACTGTTCCTTTCTCAAGGTGGTGTTGAGCATCACAGACATCTTGCAAAGAGATTGTCTTGTTTGGTGAATAATGGCCTGAGGGGCAAAAGGACTGCACTTGCCCCTACTGCTGTCAGCGTGCTCACTGTCTGAAATGGACCTGCAGGATGAGGGATAAAGACTGCGGAAGCCTGCCTAGCCAGGATATCCTACAAGGATGGATGCTCCCAGTATACAGAGAAGTGGTGGATGACTGTCCAGGTCTTCTCCTAAATTCTGGAAGTTACTTCATGCTTCTAACTTTAGGTATATAGTTTCCTTCTCAGGTCTTGATGCTGTTGAAGATTAGATAGTTGAGGTTGTTATTACTTCACATTTCAGCAAAGACACTCAAGTGTTAGAACTCTATTGTTTAAGATAAACAACCTTAAAGCAATCCCTGTGCATTTTCTTGTATCAACATTTTAGATATTAAATTGTACTTTGTAGTTGTTTGTTAGCAGTAGTTTGACCTCACTTATGTTAGTACGTTTCTCTTTCCTAGACACTGTCTTATGATACATATAGCGAATCTTGTAGCGGGAAATCTGAAGCTATGCAAAAAAAATCGCGCCGGAGTGCTGAGCCAGGCGGAGTCAGTTGACTGGGGGAAATGACGAAAGAGCACTGCGCCGGAAGCAGACACGTCCTTGGACAAGCGACGTGGGAGGAAGGACCAGCCGGCTGGGACTGCTCTCGCTCTGCTGCGCAGATGGTTCCACGGATCGCTCCTGCTCTGTACTGTTAGGATTGCTCCAGTTCTCCATGGTGCAGTGTGGATCATTTGTGCTCTCCGAGGTCCTGCTCTCTGTGATGCAGATCATTCGTGCTCTCCAAGGTCCTGCTCTCTGCTTCTCCGTCCTTCTCCTACTTTTTCTCCTTCTCCCCTGGAATAATCCCTGTTATGTAAGTAACTTTTAAATAAAAATCCTTAGCATATATTTCTTGGTGGGTTAGTACCGCGATAGAATCTATATAAAAGATTCACAATATATATGAATCTAGGTGACAATGTAATTCTGAAAGTAGAAAAATAAGTTAAGAAACTTTAAAAGTCAAAGACAAGTTCAAAGAAGTATCAAATACATGCAATTGCAATGATAACTGCAATGATTCTTTTTTGTGTCATTGCACAAATTCTAATTGAGCTTATAATAAAAACCCAGAGCCAGAAATTACAAACAACCTGAAAGATCAGAGAGACAGAGGTATAAGCCACAGCCACTTCTTACCTAGTCAACTCCTCAGAATGAAAGGGGGACATGCTGTCTCCAGGAATTCTCAAACTGAGTATGAGAAGCAAAGGGGAGGCTTCTTGTCTCCTGCTACCTTATATTTCTTTCTCTACCCAGCCATATAACTTTCTTTTTCAAGCTTCCTAGTGCTGGGTTAATAGGCATGTGTGCTTCCAAGCACTGGAAGCAGAGGCATGGGATTCTAAGTGCTTGGATTAAAGGTGTATGCGACCACTGCCCGTCTATTTCTCTCTTGACTGGATCAATCTCATGTAGCCTGGTGTGGCATTGAACTCACAGAGATCCAAATGCGTCCCTGTCTTAGCTTCCAAGTGCTATGATTAAAGATGTGTGCCACAACTTCCTGACCTTTATGGCTAACTCTATGGCTAGTTCTGTCCTCTGATCTTTAAGCACTCTTTATTTGATATACAATATGTCACCGCAAGTGTCACTATATATAAAAACCACAGAGCATTGTGAAGAAATGAATCACTGAGCTACAATGATGAACAGGGTGTGTTGAGTAACTGGATATTCTGCTCAATTAAAAATATATGTCACAGGGGAATAAAGCTTCAAAGCCAAACATGAGAAAAGCTAGTGCCACACAGTAAGAATCACAGATTCCCAATTGCAAACTGAAGCATACAAGCATTATGGATTCATAATGTTTTGATGTACTGTTAGTGGGCTAAAACTAATTGACTAGCATAAAATATTCAGCAGTGGATATGCTGTAAATAAATAAGAAAAAGACAAAATTTATAAATTTTTATTACCAATGGACAACAACAAAATTGGACTCATCTCACACTTTGTGATAAATGGAGCTCATTTCTATTCAGGAGAAGGATGTAACAGATATTATAAACAGTTAAATACAATTCACAAAATTATATTATAATAAAAAAGCAAGAATTGTTAAGCAGTCTATAAAAAATACTTCTATCCAACATAAACAAGGTTCTACTACCATCTATATCACACAGCACTATGAGTTGAAATGATCATAACATGGAAAGTAATAAATATTTGCAACATATAAAAGATTCATCAACAAATATGTATTTAAAAACTCAAAAAAGCACTGAAAATTCAGCCGAAATCTTGAACAATTGCTTCAAAGAACAAAATAGCCAAGACAGAAATCTTAAAATACACTAAAACTCATTAGCTGTCATAAATACTATATATTAAAAGAGAAAGTAGGATCTCACAGCAGGTGTGACACCACATGAAATGCTTGTTCAAGCTCAAGCCAGAAAGAAAATATAAATCTCAGCTTGTAAAACAGAGATAGGCATAAGATTCCACACCTACCAGAGAGACACATTGGCAATTGACAATTGCTGGGAGAAAGTGAGAGTCAGGGTTTTTTTTTAAGCACGCAACCCCTGGATGGTTAAGTAGCTCCAGTGGATCTTATTAGGCAAAGAATACGTAGGTGGCACAAACTGTACCTGATCAGTGCAAAGATAAAAGTAAAAGAAGGCATAAATAAATTTGGCTGGGAAGGATGATGGTAAATCTGGAAGCAGGAAAAAATACATTATAAGTAGTTCTCAGAAAATTAAGTGAAAAGTGAAGAAAAACATTACAATTCTATCAACTCATACCCTGCTTTAGGCTTTTGTTTTATTCAGTTCTTTTTTTAAAAAAAGTGTGTGTATATGTGTGTGTGTATGTGTGTGTGTATGTGTGTGTGTGTGTGTGTGTGTGTGTATGTGTGTGTGTGCATGTAAGGGAGGGGTGTTGCAGGAGCCAGGGTTTCCATGTAGCGATGAGAGAACAACTTTTATCTGTTTGGTCTCTTCTATGTGCATTCTAATAATCAAATTTAGGTCATCCATCTTTTTTTTTGGTGTCAAAATGTTTGTTAAAAAGTCATCAGTCTTTTAAGGAAAGTGTCACTGCTTACTGACACTTCACTTGGCTGAATTCATATGCTGTGACAGGAAAAAACCACCATAGCCCACTTTACCAAACACAGGTCCGGCATGTCTTCATTTCTGAAAAACATTATTTGGTGCATTCAGCTAATTTGCTTTATCTAAGGCAATTTGCTTTATCTTTCTTTATCTAAGGAAAGGGATGCAGGTTTTGTCAAACTGAGTCTGGACCACACACATACACACACAATTGCTCTTTTTAAATTAATTAATTATTATGATTTTTAGGCTGCAACTGGTAGAACAAGGTACATCTCTGCATTTTCTACAAACCAAGGTCTTTGACTCCCCTTCTTACTATTGAGTAGAAATTTTGTTTTGACGAACTTTGCGAAAGGTGAACTTTTAAGAACTTTAAGGTGTTTTGTCATTATATGGTGTCACATTCTTCATCACATCATGTAATATATTAAGAATTCTAATGTCTATAAATATCTGGGATCTAAAACAGGTACCTTCTTGAGCTTTTGAGACCTCAAAGTTTAATCCCTAGTGATATTTGTACTTCAACAAAGCTAGACCTATTCCAATAAGGCTGTGAGTTGTTCAAAAGTCCAAGTCTATTTCAACAAGACCACATTTCATAATAATGTCACTTTCTATGGTGTTGTGGGAGCAATTTTTATTCAGACAGCCACATTAATATATTACTGATTATTTGGAAATTTCATACAATGTGACCTGTCACACTTTCTTCCAAGTTATTCCAGGTCTACCCTTCCTCCCCACAAAAGGAAATAAATATACCAATGAGGGGTTCCTTTAGTGGCATCCAGGGAAGAAAATCACAAAAAGAAGAATAAAAACCCAGACTGGCATCCAACTTGTGATACTCCTGCCTTTGCCTTCTTCAGCAAATTCTACTGCTGTGTATCATCACAGTCAACAACACAATTATTACACAACTACTCAGCTTAAAAATGGCATCATAAAATTTGCAGTCAAATGGGACTAAAAAATGTGATCCTGAGTGAGGTAACATGACTCAGAAAGACATAAGTAGATACTAGATATAAGAGAGAGGATAATCAGACTACAACCCACAGCTCCAGGGAAGATAACTGATAAGGAGGAACCTAAAAGGGAGGCATGGAACAGTCTGTGAAAGGAAAATAGATGAGATCTCCTAAATAAACAGAGGATAATGAGAAGCAATAGAAGAAAAGGGATGGGAGATGAGAACATGAAGGAATGGA
The DNA here is from genome assembly GCA_004025045.1 of Sigmodon hispidus. Lineage (NCBI taxonomy): Eukaryota > Metazoa > Chordata > Mammalia > Rodentia > Cricetidae > Sigmodon > Sigmodon hispidus. The sequence continues at coordinate 6,179 of PVIH01011540.1, forward strand.
ATTGTTGAGGTGGGGACAGGACTAAGTCAGATAGTAATAAAAGAGATCTCTTGATAGAGACATCATGGGGTTAGGGAGAAACCTGGTGCTAGGGAAATTCCCAGGAATCCACAAGGAAGACCCCAGGTTAGACTAGTGGAGAGAGTGCCTGAGCTGGCCTACCTCAGTAATCAGATTGATAAATGCCCTAACTGTCATGATAGAGTCTTCATCCAGATGCACAGATCCACAGCCAAGCACAAGACTGAGCGAGCTCTTGGAATCCAGTTGAAGAGAGAAAGGAGGAATTATATGAGCAAGTTGGATCAAGATCATGATGGGGATATCTACAGAGACAATTGAACCAAGCTCCTGAGGACTCAAAAAGTTTAGATCAACAGCTGTGAGTTCTGCATAGGACTAGACTAGGCTCTCTGTGTGAAAGACAGCTATGAAAGACTAAGGTTTTTTTGAGCAGGCCCTGGCAGTGGGAATCAGGATATTTCCCTGGCAGCTGACTATTTGTAGCCTATTACCTATGGTAGGATGCCTTGTTCAGGGTTGTTGTGGTGGGGGGCAGGAGATTGGAACTACTTAAATGGAATGTACCTGGCTTTAATGACTCCCCATGTGAGTTCTTACCCGGTAAGACACCAGAATTGGGGTTAGGGGGACTGACAGAAGTCTGAGAGGAGCAGGAGGAAGGATGAGAGGGAGTTCTGTGTGGTTGGTATGTAAAATTAATTTAAAAAATCTTAAGTAAATAAAAAGAGCGAGAACCCAGTACAGATTGACTTAATCAACCTAGATGAGATTTTTAGATTCTAATAACAGGCAGTTTATTCTCAATATATTTCAGCCCAGTATAATTTGAAAAAAAAAGTTACCAGGTATAATACAATCCTCATTACACAAGAAAACATAATTACATTAAAAATCTACTCAGAACACATGTCATTTCTTCCAAGAAAAACCATGCAAGGTTAGGAGTCTAAGGGTCTGGCATGCTCTGGGTCATACAGATAGTGTAGAAGTCACTTGGGCTATAAAGCATCTCTGGACAACACAAAATTAACTTTTTTTGTAAGGGTGAGAGCATCATAGAGGAGGAGGACAGATATAGGAAAACTGGGAGGTAAGTGTGATTGGAATACATAATGTGAGATTACCAAATAATCAATTAAAATGAAAACTTAAAAAGTCTTTATATTACATACTAGTATTCCAAATGAGATAAAGTGAATTTGAATTTCTAATTATACATGTGAGAATGGGGGTGGGTGGGTGGGTGAGTAGTAGTATTTGAAATTCCATTTTCTTAATTTCAGGGTTTCTTCTTTCTGTATTTCCTCCTACAAAGTTTAAGAAACTGGGATCACTGTTGCAGTTTTCATAATGAGCAAAGAAATATTTCCAAATGAGATCTTGGCTATGTTGAGTTATGTTTCCAATGTCATTGAATATATTGTTCCAGTAGCAGTAGAATGGCAGGAGTGTCCGTTAAATGTTGGACTGGGATATAGAAGAACCATTCATTTTGTGAGCCTTGTACTAAAACTGTATCGAGGTGATAAGACAAGGTCAAGCTTTTGTCTCCCCTGGAAAATAACAATGAATCTTGCTGACGCATGTTGACAGGAAAACAATTGTTTCCATGTGCAAGAACATGAATGTAGGATGTGTACATCATTGTGCACATGTCATATCTTAGAAACATTGATGACTTCTGCCTCCAGCTTACCCAGTTCTGCTCTGGCAAGGCAGAACCTTCTGCTAGAGCAGGAACCCAGTGCACTGCCCTGCATAGTTCTTCTTGTGGCAGGTATGAAACCACAGCCTTAGAGACTTATGGAGAGAAAACAATCCAGATGAGGTCCACTGAAACAAAAAAATATCATTTGAACATTTTTTTAAGGATTTTTTTAATTGATTGTACATACCAAACGCAAAGAGCCATCTCATTCCTCCTTAGGCTCCACAAAAACCCTCTCCTCAGACTCACCTACCATCCCTTCATCCTAAAGAGTAAAACATCTCACTGGAACTCAACAAAGCCTGGTATATTCAGTTGATGCAGGACCAAGTCTTTCCAGACTACATCAAGGCTAAGCAAGGCATCTTGTTTTAGGTAATAGACTCCAAAAAGCCAGCTCAGACACCAAGGATAGATCCTGATCTCACTGCCAAGTGTCCTTCAAAGGAGCCAAGCTACACAGTTGTCTCCCACATGCAGAGGGACTACTCCATTCAATGCAGGACCCACAGCTGTTAGTCTAAAGTACCACTAGGTTAGTTCATATCTCTGTAGATATCCTACTCATGATCTTAACATCCCTTGCTAATATAATCTTCCTTACTTTTGTTTGACTGGAGCTCAGCCTAGTGCTTGGCTGTGGATCTCTGCTTCCATCAGTTACTGTATGAAGGCTCATGCTTGTCTTTCATTTGAGCTTTTTTACTTAACATCTAGTAAATACCACAAGTATTACTTGTTTGACTAAAGAATTCCAAAAACCTATTGTCGGCTTTGAACTTGATGAAAGGTTCACCTTATTTAAATTTTCCATAAGTATTCATTTAATTGAATTTATTTATTTCTTTTATTTAACAATAAACTAGATTGTGTTGCTCACAAATTTAGAAAACCAGATAAAATTATATGATTAAATAAATATTCCACACAACTAAACACAGAGGGTTTCTTCTTTTTACATTTCTTTTTGTTTTAGGAAGTTAGGTATTTTTTTCTTTCTAGTGTATGAATCTCGGGTAACCGATACAGAAATTTTTGACCGTTCTATCTTTGACAGGATGACATAGGACAAAATTAAATACAATTATTGAATGAGACCCAGGAAGAAATTTTCAGTCAAGACATGCAAATAATACAGAATTAAAAACAAAAACTGACTTTTGGACACTTTTACTAATTTCAGAATGTCATATACTGCATTTCGGTCACCTCCACTCCTGCCTCCATCTTCTCCCAGAACTACTCTTCCATCCTTACCCACCTGAAAGTATGTCCTCATTGTTTTAAAGACTAATAAATTCAAATTTTGTTCACCACATGAGAATATTATTGAAACATTTGTAGACTTACATTTATAAAAGTTCATTGAGTTTTAAAATTATGGCACTTATGTGCAATCTGTAAAATATGTAAAATAATGATTTTATGTGTTCTACTCACATGTATTTATCTCAATTTTAGAGGAGGTTAGAGTAATACAATGTGTCTGATCACCAATACCAAACAATTGCCAAAGAGATGTATATCTATATATTTTAGGATTTTGGGTTGGTGAAGATCTTTTCCCATTCTCTAGGCTGTCATTTTGTCTTATTGACTTTGTTCTTTGCCTTACAGAAACTTCTCAGTTTCAGAAGGTTCCACTTATTGGTTGTTGTTCTTAGTGTCTGTTCTACTGGTGTTATATTTAGGAAGTGATCACCTGCACCAATGCATTGGAGGGAATTTCTCACTTTCTAGAAAATAAAGTGTAATTCAGTAGTAGTTCAGTGTATCTGGAGTTATGGTAAGGTATTTGATCCACTTGGATTTGAGTTTTGTGCAGGTGATAGATTAGGAATGATTTGCATTCCTTTATATACTGTCTAGTTATGCCAACACCATTTGTTGAAAATGTTATCTTCCTTATCTTCTTTTCCATTAAATATTCTTGGTCCCTTTGTCAATATTCAGGTGTTAAGAACAGGGTCTATTTCACTGATCTACAAATCTGTTTTTTGGCCAGTACCAGGCTGCTTTTATTACTGTAGCTCTATAGTGTAGCTTGAAATCAGGGATGGTGATGCCTCCTGAAGTTCTTTTTTTTTCATTTTTAACACTTTTATTATTGCTAATTAAATGTCACTTATCAAATATGTGAGACATCAATATGATTTGAAAACTAGTTTTTTACACCTAAACTTCTTAAAGACCTCATACTTCCTTTTATTTTTACCATCATCTAATGATTTATTGTAGATGTTAGTTCAATTAACTCTTAGTTTATCTTAATTTTGAAAGCTTTTGTTAAAACAAAGAAATACATGGAAACACATTCACAACTCATGTTGCCTCTTTCCTCTTACACAGAATTATATTATGCAGTATATTGTCTACTTTAACTTAAGTAGTAGTCTAGAAATTATCAATACTAACTTTTATTTTCCTTATGTATCATATCTTACCTATCTTACGTCTTACCAAAATAATTATCAAAGAGTGAGAATTTAGTTTTTGGTATGCTGTGATTATAAAATTAATAAGAAAATAAATAAAATGTGCATAGAACTCTTTCCCCAGTTAGACCATATAATATCACTAATGAGACTCAGAGCCAGATATTAGGAGAAAGCTGAAATAACAGAGGAAGCACCACAGTTAATTCTCACCCAGCTGTCTTGCAACTTCCTCAGTCTTGCTCCTAGTCACTTCTACCAGTTGCTTCTGCCAGTGGCTTCTGTTCTCTCTGAGTTTCTACAAGCCCTTATATACTCTGTCCCATCCAGGTTAGGATTAAAGGTGTGTAGCCTTGAACTCACAGAAACAGAAGAAGTTCTGTCTCTGGAGTTGTGGGATAAAGTAGGTCACCACTCCCGGATTTCCCTGTGCTGGGATTAAAGGTGTACATGAAAGACTCAGCTGTTTATCTTTGTAATCAAGGTTTAAGAATTTCCGGAGCTGTCTGCCTAGGATTTGACTATGAGCTCTCTCTCCAATATTCAGAACTTATTAAATATGTAATATATATCCACAAGTCTAGGCTTGCTTTGATGTAAAATTATTGATTTTAAGGGCGAAGGCATATTTAACATTTGCCTAACTATTGCCATCTCCACTGTCCTGTTGGCATCATTTGACAGTGTATGAGGGCAAACATTTGAAACCTCCCAACAAGCTCTGTCATTGGGATGTTTCATACTTTTGAATTCTTGCAAAATTGAAAGATGAGTTATTATATTTAAGAGTTATTTGATTTATATTTCATTCCTTATAGGTAGAATTTAGCTACTATTTCTGTGTCTAGGCATTTTGCTCATTTTTGTAATGAAATTGTTTGTTCATTCCCTTTATCCTATTTTAGTGCAAAATATTTTGGTGACTTCCCAAATTTTCCATGGTGATGAGTGCTTCTACTTGTAGCTTTAACTTATTTTGCTTGTCCAAGTTAATAAAGTAAGAAACAGTATTATATTTCTGAGGCTAAATGTGTCACACATTTCTTTGTTTGCTTGAGGGTTATTGTCTATTTGTTTGTTTTTGTTGTTTAATTTTTCTTTTACTTTTTTGATTTTTTTTTACTTATTTTGAATAAAGTCTCGTTTTTTATCTATGTATTCCCTTGTTCAAACTTCCTATACCCTCTCAACACTCCCAGGCACTCTCTCTTCTCCCCATTTCCATATCTCCTCCCCAACAAGGGCAGGTCCCAAGGTTCCAAGTTGGTTTAGTTCAGCATTCACTCCAGGAAGATTCGCTTTCTTCACCCCAACATCAAGACTAGGTCAGCTGTTCCTCTGGAAGGAATGGGCTCCAAGATGATGGTCCAAGGATCTTCAGAACTAAACTATGACTTCTAATAATCGGCAAGTCATTTTGATTTTGGCTTAGAGTAAAAGGGAGCTTCTGTACAGATGGTATTTAGACACTTAATAACATCACAAATAATTACTTTTTATTCTTGGGCAATATTTATTACAGTACAGCATCAACACTCAATAAATTAATGTTTAGTATGGTAGGCTAAGGTCCAAATACACAATCATCAATTAATGTTTAATGCCTAGACATCTAAAATATTTAATTATGCAAGTTTTTATGTATTATTGGTATAATGAGAATATTTTAATACCAATTTACCAGTATAATTATAAGAAAATAATGATGAATATTTTATGGCATTTTCAAACTGAAACAAATGCCACCTACTTTTTGCTCCATTGCAATTAGAATGGAGCACTATAAAGAAATCGGACATTATGAAAGCAATATTTTAATGAGGGTTTCCATGGAAGTCAGACATCATGATGCTGAAGTCCTCATGATATTTACATACTTCCTTTCCTTAAAAAATGCACAAATTATTCCACATAGAGTGCAGATAATTGTTGAATACTAGATAAAATTTTTAGAAGATTCTCACTCTAAACTCAGTAACAAATTAAGTATTTATTTTCTGTAATAAATTATTAGTAATATAGGCTAAGATTACATGATGAAAACTGTTCAAATATTCAAAATAGCAATAAACTATTTGAAATGTTTACTTTTATTAAATGCCACAGCTGAAATTTTCTGATGCTGGAGTTTAGTTTTAGTTCAAATGTTGAAGTATTTGCTCCAAATTTAAACCACACAGCACTATTCTAAACTTTGTATTTTATAGTGATGACATTTTGTTGTTGAGTCCTAGGAGCTGTTTGTGTGAGGGGGCAGGCATAGAGCCACATAGAGAAATATGAAAAAAGTTTATATGAAACATTGATAGTCTATACTTTAAAGTTTCTTATTCATCATAAAGTGATTTACAGTAAAGAAAGCTAATGTGTAGGGTTGAAGTCAGAATATTCAATCCTTCTCAGTTAGGGGTATCATTTGGGAAGATTTAGAAAATGCTGTCCTGCAGTTGAAATATGTCACTAAGGGTAGGCCTGCCTAAGAGTTTCCATCTGTACACCATTTCCAGTTCCTACTCTCTGTTTCATGGTGCAGGTTGAGGGTGTAAGATTTAGCTTTGCGCTTTAGCTGCTATATATGATTATTGTTTCTATGACACTTTCATGTTGACCTGTAGTCAGAAGTTTTTGACTCATTCAGTCCTACAGTGCTGCAACAATTTAGCTCCATATAATTACATAAAAGCTTATATTAATTACAAACTATTTCTTTAAATCTCTCAGTACCTGTGTTACAAAAATGAATGCTTACAAGAGAAAAACAATCATGTGGGAATTTTGTTTGTTTAAAGATTTGTTTTAATTTTAATCATGTAGTATCAATGTGTCTTTATGTGGGTAGGTTTGTTTGTGTTCTGATTAAGAAATTTAAACCCTTGGATCTCCTTGTAGTATGAAATATAGGAAGTTGTGTGAAACCTGACATTGGTCCTCAGAAGAAATTAGTCTAATTGCATATCCATGACTCTAGCCATTTAAATATTTCAAAGCCTTTTAATATCACCTTGATATCAAAAAACATGGAAGAACTAATTACAAGAGGAAAACCCTATTCCTGTAAATGATTTCATACATAACTTGGACATCACAATTGTCTTCATGTTAAAAAAATTTTTATCTCATGCCTTTTTATCTCATGTTTAATCATCGCCCAGAAGAAATCAAATTACATGCTATTTTCACTCAAGATTGATGAGGGAGATTACTGCATTCTGGTTTCTATTTTGCAACATTTGATGTAGATATCAAAATGTGCTATTTGTGTGGCAAATCTATTGAGTGTAATTTAATTTGTGTTTTTATATTCTTTCTTTTGCTTTTCTTTGTTTTCAATTGTGCTTTCATTTAGATGTAGGCATTATTTGGGTGCATCATATAGATCAGCAAGCCCATAATCTAAGTAGTCCATTGTTTACTTAAATAGCAGGCAATGTGTATGTAATCATATTTTTCAAGCAAGGGTGTCTGTTTAAAGGGATGGGTTGTTGTTATTAGTTATGTTTTATATATTTTCTTCAGTGATTTAATTTTTTTGTCAAATAGATCTGTTACTTCTTTAGTTATAGTTTCTCCAAGTTATTTAATGTTATTTGCAGCTATTATAAAGGGTGATGTTTCCCTTATTTTTTTCAGCCCTTTTATCTTTTGTGTATAAGAGGGCTACTGATTTATTTGAGTTAATCTTGTATTCTGCTACATTGCTGATGGTGTTTATCAGCTGTAGGAGTTCCTTGGTAGAATTTTGTGGGTCACTTATTTATACAATCATATCATCTGCAAATAGAGATAGTTTCACTTCTTCTTTTTCAATTTGTATCGTTCTCTTATTGCTTTAGCTAAAAGTTTGAGAACTATATTGAATAGATAAGGGGGGAGAGGAAATTCTTGTCTAGTTCCTGATTTTAGGGGGATTGTTTTGAGTTTTTCTCAAATTCCCTTAAAATATTGTTTGTTGTTGAGCCTTCATTGGTGTGAGTAATTAGTCTGGAATACATTTGAACTCATGTTTTCTATGCTTCAGCCTCCTGAGGTGAAGTTCAAGAATAGATGATATGCCTCCAATGTTTGCCGTTTTGTCAACATGTATTAAAAATGCTAATGTTAAAATACTTAATAGAGGCAAATATAAAAAATATTGAAAACATTGTGTGAGTATGCAAAGCAACATTTTTATCTCTCTTCCAGAGAGATAATAAGGTTGAATAATCATCTGTTGACTGTATATTTTACAATATAGCTAGAGGTGCTGTGAATAGGTATATATTATTTGAAGTTCTGTTTATCTTCATGATCCCATCATTTATCCATATGCCATTCATTTTGAAGTATTTCCTTCAGAGGATTTTATCAAGAGATGCCAGATAATATAATGACAATGAGATTTACTTTTTAAATTATTTTTTTGTGTGTAATACAATTATGGGTTTTTAGATTATGACAGATATGTAGAGACAGGAAGACAATTTGTGGGTCTAATGCCTTTCAAATTTATATGCGGATCAAAATAAATTTACCAGCCTTGTACACCACAGATATTTCCAACTGAGTCATCTCATTAATTCTTACTAAGATTAATTTAAAAATTATATCAGTAAAGTATTATCTTCTTTTCAGCTTATAAACATTTTATTGAAGGAAGTAGTAAAACAAGACAACTTGAATAATCCTATTTTGAGATTTTTTTAAAAAGTAAAGTTTCTTTTTAAAATGTTGTGTATGACTTTATATTCATTTTATATCTTATTTTTACATATTTTAAAATTTTTTGTGGAGTACATGTTAAATAGTCTTCTTAAGCACAATAAAAGTCAGCTCAATAAATCTTAGTGGTACATGTATGAAGCTGCATGCTACTGCTATGCCCATAAGAGGAACAATCTCAGTTATATAGTTGGCCTAAATTTATTGTCATTGTAGTTAAAAAAAATAGGTTGATCTTTATTCTCTTTGTCAAACTAGCAATTATCTTGAAAATTGACTCACTCATTTGTATGGTTATATTCTAACCTTTAGTTCATTGTTGCTTTCTGTTTGAAAAATTGAAATGTCTCAGAAACACACAGAATATTAAACCTAGCTTTTTTATTCTTTTTTATTAGTCATTAAAATGCTTGATTTTCAAATACTTTATATTTTCAAATACATTTTTACTTTAAAATATGTGCAGTTCTCCTGGCTGTTTGCTACAGTTGTCTTGTGGTATTGTTTCTTCATTCTTCTTCTCAACAGAGTTCTGCTTTCATCATGCAAATAAAATGTATTCAGTAATTCACACAGATAACATTTCTCAATTACTGCTAATATACCAGTGCAAGCTCAAATTCAATATCACAAAATTAATTAGCATACTACATTATCTCATGTCATCCCCGTAAAAGCTCAGGCCATGTTTAAAGGTTTATTTGGAGAAACACCTGTGTAACAAAGACATTAATAAAGTGAGGCATAAACAGCCAGCTACATCAGAGCTGGTGCAAAATTTGTGCAAGAAAAGAAGAAATGAAGACAAGAAAGCTTTAATTATGGTGAAGCTCTGGTGTCATCTCTCTGAGGATAAGAGGTGGAAACAGGACAAGAATGATTCACTATAGAGTAAAGATGAGATGTTCAGCATAAGCACGATGTCATGGCTCAGTCATCCTCCAGAGTAGGTGTCCTGGCAGCTCAGTCACACTCAGAAGGCTGTGTGGGTTCAAACTGTCTTCTCAAGACTCTTCCTTTTATTTTTTTAACGATTTATTTATTTATTATGTATACAGTATACAAAAGAGGGTACCAGATGTCATTATAGATGGTTGTGAGCCACCATGTGGTTGCTTGGAATCGAACTCAGGTCCTCTGGAAGAACAGTCAGTGCTCTTAACCTCTGAGCTATCTCTCCAGCCCCTCAAGACTCTTCCAAAAGGGAATATTAGCATTTACCCTCTACACCTGAAGCACATAATTTACTTCTTTTTTCTCCTATTATTTTAATTGTTTCCTCTAAATAAGATTCAATGTATACTCCACATAAATTTTAAGTAATATAGGTAAAAAATATATAGTATTAATTTGTTCTGTAATATATGAGATGATATGTAGATATTAGTCATATTGTTTTCAGACTAGTACCTAAAAATAATAAATTGCTAGATTTAACAAAGTTGAAAATAAATTTATTTCTGAAAATCTCTACCTTGTCTTAATATAGTAATGTAAACACTTTGCAGCATTTCTTCTGGCAACAACAATACTGAAAGACATCTTTAGCATAAGTCCACAGATAGAATTTTGCATTGCTTTCTATACATGACTATTTAAAAGTTAACATGCAATTTTCACTGACTAGTCCTTAATAGCTTTAAACCATTCTAAAATATTTAATCAGCTTCAATTTCTAAGAGGAAATGATAAAGAAGGCAGTATCAATAGCATCCATAATTTCCATTATAATAAACATCATCAATCATTTACAAAACTGTTAAAGAACCAAAATTCATATGATGAATTCTAACTATTCCAGATGGAGGAAAATTACAAAAACTACATAACTTACAGTCAATGATGTGTCGCAGCTGGCACACATATAATCACCTACTGTATAACCCTGTGAACCCAAGTTTGATCTCCAATGCTTATGTAAACAGTCCAAACTGGAATTGCACATCAGTAACCTAGAAGAACAAAGCAGAGAATTATCTGGAAGCTCTTGGCTGTAGCAACAGAAACAAGAGAGACCTTGTCTGTAAAACCTGTTGGGGATGAGAATCAACTCCTGGAAGTTTGCTTCTTACCTCTGCAGTTGGCCTGTGTGAGGTATGCTGTGGGGCATGAACATTCCTAAATCAAGCATGTAGATGCACATATACACATTCACACACACACACACACACACACACACACTCATACCCCACACAATAAAACTCCATATAATAAAAGTCTTGCCTTTTACCATAAAAGATTGTCTTGACAGATTGGTTGCATCAAAACTCTGCAATGTAATGATTTGATTCAGAAGTGTAATGAGTTTTGTCATTTGTGCAGCTAACACATCTATCATAGCCCTTCTCAAGCTAGGTTCTGCCAGTAGTCATCTAAAAACAGTGGCTCAGGAGAAAGATATGCCTACTTACGTCCCTAAGCAGGCTTGATAACATGGTTCCACAAAGTCTGTTCTTTGTAAAGACATACATTATTTTTAAAGTCTGAGCAAAGAGTACAGCTTGATTTTTTAAAGCTATTTCCATGTCATATACCTTAAGAAATTATATATAATATTCAAAATAACAAGTGTTTATTTCATTTTTACAATATATTTTTGGATATCAGAGTAATTTCTCTTTGTCCTATAAGCTTCTGTTACCATATACTTTATTCAATTAATCTTAGTGATTATCTTAAGATTCTATACTTAACTTGAGAATATTTCTCTGTGACCTCATACTGCATCTGATATATACTTTATATTGTCTTTTTCTATATGTTACATATTGTAAGATTTCATGTCCTTGAATAATGAAGAGAATCATATTTCTGTGCTTAAGTTTAATATAACTTCAATGTAGTTTTTTTATCTTTTTTTTAACCTTCTTCTCTTATTTTGAATTACTTAGAATCAGATCTCAATAAGTGAACCAGAGATGCTTTCTTTTGATGAATTTGGTAATATAGCTGCTGCAAAACATTACATAGATAAAATCTGTGGATATTGTACATATTTTTGAAGAAGAGTAAGCCAGTTTGAGAGTTTCCACAGAAATACCAGAGTGTACTACAAAATATGTATAATTAGATGTAAGAATGCTTGTGGTAATCTAGATGATCACATGCATAGGCCGAGTCATCTAGAAAGATCATCAAATGAGCTTGGCTGAAATACATGAGATGGCATTACAGACAATCAAATACAGGATGAACTGACTGGTAACTAAAGTGAAAAATGCAAAAATTAGAAAAGAGTAAACTAAAATCTTACTTTATGCATTCCATTCAAATATGACTATAATAAAGAATAAAATACTTAAATTTATACTGATAAAATCATGGTATGCTGTTGAGAAAATACCCTTCATTCCATTTGGAATTTGTGAGACTATTTAAGAAAGCAGTAAAACTTTCCTGCTTGAGTACATTAATAGCAGATTTAATTAAAAATATTCATTGTAGTAAGTCCAAATAAAATATTTTTATTTAAGAAACATCTTTATTCATTTTACATACGAACCACATTTCTCCCTCTCATCCTGTCTCTAGCCCTCCCACAGTACCCTTCTTTTCTCTTCTCCTAAATGGTAAAACCTCCCATGGGGAGTCAGTAAAGCCTGGTACATTCAGTTGCTTCAGGTCCAAGTCCTTCCCTCCTGCATAAAGGCTGACCAAGGACTCCCACCACAGGTAATGGGCTCAAAAAAGCCAGCTCCTGCACCAGGGATAGATCCTGATCTTATTTCCAGGAGCCTCTTAAAGAGATCAAGCTACATAACTTCCTCCATTATGAAGAGGGCCTATTCCAGTTTCATGCATGCTCTCTAGCTGTCAGTCTAAAGTTTGTGAGTTACCAATAGCTTGGTTCAGATCTCTATAGATTTTCCTGTCATGATCTTGATCCCCCACCTCTTTGCTCATATAATTCCACTCCCCTTTCTTTAATTGGACTTCTGGTGCATCTACTTCTATTAGTTACTGGATGAAGGCTCTATGATGAGAGTTAGGCTATTCACCAAACTGATTAGCAGGGCAGGCCAGCTCAAACATCCTCTTCACAATTGTTAGTAGTCAAAGCTAGGATCATCCTTGTAGATTTCTGGGAACTTCACTAGCACCAGGTTTCTTCCGAAACTCATAATTTCTCCCTCTATCAAGATATTTCTTTCACTGATCTTTAACTCTATCCTTATTGCAGCTCAGACATCCCATTTCCTTATATTCTCATTCCCCATCCTTTATCCTCTATTGCCCCTCTCTATTCCCAGGTTACTCAGGAGACCTCGTGTATTTCCTTTTCTCAGGGAGAGCTATGCATCCTTCTTTGGATCCTCCTTGTTCACTAGATTCCCTGGAGTTGTGGGTTGTATTCTGATTATCCTTTGATTTACAGGTGATATTTACCTATGAGTGAGTACATATCATGCTTATCTTTCTGAGTCTGGGTTACCTCACTCAGGATGATATTTTCTAGTTCTATTTATTTGCCTGCATGTTTTTTACAATATAATTGTCATTTAAACATTGAATCACATTATCATCCCTTCATATTTATTTTCTATTTGTTTTTTAAAATTATTTTTAATAAAGTCTCATTTTTTATCTATGTATCCCCCTGTTCAAACTCCCTTCCCCCTTCCCTGCCCCTTCCAATCACTCTCTTTTCCCCTTCTTCACATCTTCCCAGCAAGGGCAGTAGGTCCCAAGTTCCCAAGGTGGCTTAGATCAGCATCCACTTCAGGCCAGTCTGATTTCATCATCCCAACATCAAGACTGGGTCAAATGTTTCTCTGGAGGGAGTGGGCTCCAAGGTGTGGGTCCAAGGTGCTTCAGATCCCAAGCTGTTCAGTGGTTGTGGTTTGCAGCTTGGGAATACTTTGCTTTTTGTTTAAAATCCACTAATGAGTGAGTACATCCCCTGCTTATCTTTCTGGGTTTGTGATACTTTGCTCAGGAGGATATTCACCAAATCCATCCATTTGCCTGCAAATTTTATAATATTATTTTTTTTTCCTTACTGCTGAGTAATACTCCATTGTGTCGATGTACCACAGTTTGTTAATACATTCTTCAGTTGAGGAGCATCTAGGTTGTTTCCAGGTTCTTGTTATTACAAATAATGCTGCTATGAACATAGTTGAGCTAATGCTTTTGGGGTGTCAATGTGCATCTTTAGGGTATATGCCCTCTCTCCAGTCTAGCTCCCCCACTGCTACTAGCCCATATCCAGTATCCCTCCATATAACTCCCAGTAAAGTGAAGACCTAGAAAAATTGACAGCCAAACAGGATATAATAACACAAGACATAAGCCTTCTCTAGAGGCTTAATAAGGCAGCCCAACAGGAAGGGAAGGGTCTCAAGGGCAGGCAAAACTAGTTAAAAACACACTCAATCCCATTTTGTGGGGTCCGTAGAAAAACAACAATCTATGCTTTAAATTAATCATAGATGAATATAAAGAAACTCCAATAAATTTCCCTAGTTTGCAATAGACTCTTTCATATTTTCAGTTGTATCAAACATTTTATGTCTTCATTACATTCAGGGACATAGCACCTGGGAAAAATATTTGACACCAACAATTGTAAAGAGCAAAACCTGACTTGGCATACGTCATAGATTTGATTTTATTGAAACAGCTACACTGGTAGAAAAATTAATCCCCATGAGTAGAAAACAAAACTCTTATACTTAAAAAATTCCAAAGCCATGTACATTGTAAACAAATTTTTTCCATATGTTGCCATGGTAATTTTAGCAATAAGAACAACAACTCCTTCTAGGTACCATTTACCACATACATTACTGAGAAATGCTGGTCTGTCTAGGAAATCTCAAGTTGCTTTGGATTTATTTAAAATTACAGGTTGAAATGTGAAACAATCCTATCAGCAGTAGATATTAAATACTAAAGTATTTTCAAATAATATTAGCCAAGATAGTAAGAGAACCTTATACTGAAAACTAGAAATTTGTAAAAAAAAAAAAAAAGTTAAAAATGATAAAATATGAAAAAAATTACAAAATAATTTTTGGAAAATGCATACTTTAATCTATGCAAAGCTTAGAGCAATGCAAATATTCAGTGTAAGACTTAAAGAAGTATTAAACTTTGTCCAGATTGTAAGAGAACATTTAAATCTATAGTAAGTAACTTCTTTCAAATCCATGCTTTAGTCCCCTTAATGTTAGACACTCTACCGTTGAGCTATATCTTACCACCTCTCCTTTATATTTTACTTGATAACATAGTAGCCCAGCCTGTTCTTGAACTCACACTGTATCACAGAATTCTCTGCCTCATCTTTCTGATGGAAATACAGGTGTGTGTAGAAAAACTTGAATCATATACTTCACTAAAAGAAAAAAACTGAAGACTAACACTATTTGTCCTTGACAGATAAATACAAATCTATAGTAACTAAGGCAGAGTACTACTGAAATCAAAACAAAGACACCAGCAGAAAACATAGATATAACTTGCTCATGTGCAGCCACTGAATAATCACAAAGTTTCTAAGGACAGTTATGAGCAATCTCTTCAACAAATGTTTCTGAAAATATTAGAAAAAAATAAATCTTCTAACTGAAGAATGAAAGTTTTCCACTATTCTTAACCAATTAAAAACATCACTTCAAACTACAGGCTCAGTGGAAAAAATTATTTGAATAATTTCTGGATAAAGTATTTGAAGGGAATCTGACAATTACACTAATTATTAATTTTATGTACTATAAAAAGGCTAAAAAGAAATAAAGGTAAGAACCCACGTATAGATCCAAGTACTCTCCTCCCCAATGGCAATGCTGGTAACAGTTTTCTAAACAAAAGGACACTGGCTTGGTAAACAATATGATTCTAATTTTGTAAGTAGATGCCTACATATTGCACAAATTCTATTTGGTATTGAAATAAAATTTCAGAGTTTGTTATTGGGGAAAAATATCAGAGATAAGAGTATTAATCTACATCTAGTTCTCATGCAGTCAACTCCTCAGGCTAAAAAGGGACAGATCCTATCATTAAGAAAACTCAAGATGAATACCTCTGTCCTCCAAAAAAAAAAGAGGGGGAGGAGTGCAGGCAAATGGAAAACACTCCTGCCTCCTCTTTCTCTGCCCAGCTATCTCACTTCCTCCCTTAAATTTTTCTGTGCTAGGAGTAAAGGTTTGTGTTTACTTTTAGATTAGGTTGGCTTTGACCTCACAGAGATCTAAAGGACATAAGCCTTACAAGTGCTAAGATTAAAAGGTTTGGATCACAAGTCCTTTATCTTCATGGCTTGTCCCTGTTTCCTGATTTTTAGACAGTTTGATTAAATATACCATACACAACCACAAATTCTGTATTGTGTAGAAAGGAAAAAATTATAACAAATATGAGAAAAATACATAAAATAATCACAATAATTATATACAAGATATACAAGCAATAATTACATCAGTAATGTCCATTTGTGGTGAGGGTCATATGTTACATTATAAATAACTATCATATGAATTTAATAAAAATAAAAATGCTAAAGGCAGACAGGAAGTGTGGACAGGGCTACCAGACTAAAAAATTCTCTGAGTATAAAAAACAAAAAACAAAAAACAAAACAAATACAGATGCCATAGAGTTACTAGAGCTGCTAAAGCCACAAAAAAAGAAGAAAGAAAAAAAAAACTTACTAAAAGAGATACTGATCCACAAGGCTAAACAAAGTATGTTCAGATAAAACAGTTAACAAGTTATATGTCTAGACCCTAGGTCAATCAACAAAAAATTAACATAAGTGTTTGTCTTAATTCTGTGTAATTCTAGTGTTTCTGCTGGACTGACAGACTGTCAAATTGCCAGGCAAACCTCTGGTCTAGACCAGGAAGTCCATTCAAAAACTACTTACAACATCCATTTCAATAACAATTGACAAATTCAGAAAAAATTCTTAACTTATTCTGTTTTAGTGACCAGAAAGGATTATACCTAATTTACTTTCTATTTAACTTGTATTACCAACCCAAAATATCTTTTAATGTATCTTAAACTTATACACTCTATATTTAGTGAGCATCTTTCCTAAACCTATAACTAGGAAAACTATAACTACTTAGTGTTCAACTTTTTCAGGGACATGAGAAGGAAATAATATTAACGGAGGAGACAGAAGAACAAACATTGACTTCCAAAAAAATGTGAAAAATGACAGAATCACATGGCTTCCTGGACAATCACCCTAGTTTTCTCTGCAATATGGGAAACCTATCTTTGACCTCCAGGGCTAGCACATCAGACAGATTTATCTGTGAAGCAGGATAATTTTAAAGACCTACCTATCTTTTCTTGGCAAGGTTTAGAAATTCTTTCCTTTGTGTCTTGTTTGTCCATTTGGAAATTATACTTTCAGCAGTTGAGGGAAGAGCACTTTCTTTCCCAGTGGCTAAGTTTTGCTACATAGAAAGTAAACTCCATATGGAGTTTCTTTGATGCCCATAATCTTCCCTGAAGTAGATGGTTGCTGCTGGGAGCAGACATATCTCATTGTCATAAAAAAATAAAAAGTACCTTAAATGTTGTGTTCTGCACAGCTCTGCAGTGTTTTAAGACTAAAATATATCTCTCACCTTGAAAACATACCTAATGTTACTACAAGATTAATTGTAATCGATAGCTTTTCCTCACCCATGCAAACAAAGGCAAAATGCCTTCTCCAACATAGCACATATCTTGGTTTCCATTCTGAGGTCAACATATATTTAAAGTAAACAGATTGATTTAGCTCAGAACTTTTTTCTATAATCCAGTATTTTTCAGTAGTTTTTTTTCCCCTTTCTCATTTGTATGGATACACAATGGAGTACTACTCAGTAGTAAAAAAAAAAAAAAAAAAAAAAAAAAAAAATTATATCCTAAAATTTGCAGGCAAATGGATGGGTGTGGAGAATATTCTCCTGAGTGGGGTATCACAAACCAGAAAGGGGACATACTCACTCATTAATGAACTTTAAAAAAAAATAAAAATAAAAGATGTGATTGTACACAAAAACTCAAGGCTAGAACATAGCTTAATGACACAGTGCCTCACTTCTGCATTGATGGCCTCTGGCTGATGTGTGAGTGAAGAAAGACTTGTTTTCTTTAAGAGTCTGATGACAGGGAGTTTAATTATGCTCCAGTAAGTAAATAAGTAGGATGAATGGGCATTTTTGTAAATGGGGATATCATAAGAGTGTGCATGAATCTGAGAGAACTAATAACTTCTGATTCATGATCGTAAGAGTGGATATGAAACTGAGAGGACTAATAACTGAGTTTGACGGGGTACATGATATAAAATCGCCAAATAATAAAATGTATAAAAGAGAGAAAATTTAAAGATAATAAAACGTTATGTAATCTAATTCTGGGAGTCTTGTTACCCCTGTCAGTTTATTTACCATATCCTTTAGTGTTTGATTTTTCTGTGACTGATTGCTGTGTATCATGCCTGTAATATGCTTTATATTACATTAAACAAAAATCTATTTTATTCTACCAAATACCTATGTTAGAGCATTGTCATTTTAATTTGTACAAGTATTCCCATGATGCTCATAATTTGTAGCAAATGTGTGATTTCAGAATCAGTCTTGTCCAAACTCAAATATGTTGCCCATTGAAATCCCGAAAAGATATCAATTGTATGCTGTATATATTTTTATTTTCCAAATTCTGTAATATGAAACATACCCATTTTTTAATTTTATTTTTATGTATACCATTAGGGTTACTTCTTACCAGTAATGGAGTTTGGTTATAAAAAGAACAGGTGGGACATTATTTTACAATGATTTTTGGCTTGTTTCCAAATGGTGGAGAAATTCTTTTTTAAATATTTACGATTGATATGAAATTTTTAATCAAAATAGGAGGCCTCTAAAAATGTTCTATTACTAATTTATCAATTTTTATCATTTCCTTGTACTAGCCTGTATGGGAAAGGATTTGTGCTATATATAAGGGATTATTCCTATTCTTGATTATTTCATGTAACAGAATAAATAGTAAAGTTATTTTTGACTTATCAGAAATAAAAGTGTGTAAAACAAATTGTTCTGCATGCTGTGCATCAATAACTATGTTAAGGGATTCTGTAAAACCATTAATCCAAACACAATAGCATATACTTCTGACTTTTCGACAGAGTTATAAGGGCTTTGTTATAAGGGCTTTGTGCCACTTTACTTAAAGATTCTGATTTGTTACCTGCCTTTCCTGACTTATTTGCATCACCAGGGGCTCCAGAAATTCATGTTTCCTGTACAATATGAGGAAGAATCCAGTTAGTTTATAAGTATAATTATTATGCCTTAGAGATATCTGTTGTTTTATCACAAGCTTTAGGTCAAAGCTTACTTCCTACTCATAACTAGTCAATTTTTTTATTAGTTAAGTGTATGACAAGTTCTCTTGGGTCCACTTTTTTATAAATTGATAATGTCCTGAATATTTATGCCCCTAATATAAGGGCAACTATCTATGTCAAAGTAACACTACTAAAGCTCAAATCCCTGGCCAATTTTCACACCCTAATAGTGGGAAACTTGAGTACCCCACTTTCACCCTTGGATAGGTCAACCAGACAGAGACTCAACATAGAAATAAGGAGTCTGACAGAGGTTATAAAGCAAATTGATTTAATAGACATTACAGAAGCTTCCACCCAAATGCAAAGGAATATACATATTTCTCAGCACCACATGGAACCTTCTCTAAAATTGACCATATAATTGGTAATAAAGCAAATATCAGTAGATACAAAAAAAAATGAAAATAATCCTTTGTAACATGTCAGACCACCAGGGCCTAAACTTGGAGTTCAGCAACATCAAAAAATCAGAGAAAGCTTACCACCTCATGGAAACTAAATATCATTGAACTCAACAACCTCTGGGTCAAGGAAAAAATCAAAGTCTTCCTAGAATTTAATGAAAATGAATCCACAATGTACCCAAACTTGTGGGACACAATGAAAGGGGTCTTAAGAAGAAAATTAATTCCACACTAGAGAACTAGCAGCAGAGCTGAAAGCCTTAGAACAATTAGAAGCAAACTCACCTAGAAGGAATAAACAGCAGGAAATAACCAAACTTAGAGGTAAAATCAATACAATTGAAACAAACAAACAAACAAACAAAAAAACCCAATACAAAGAATCAATGAATAAAAGAGTTGGTTCTTTGAGAAAACCAACAAGATATATAAACCCTTATCTAAACTAACCAAAAAGCAGAGAGAGTATCCAAATCAACAAAATCAGAAATGAAAAGGGGGATATAACAACAGATCCCCAGGAAATCCAGAGAATTATCAGCTCATACTTTGAAAATCTATACTCCACATAACTGGAAAATCTAGATGAAATGGACAGCTTTTTGGACAGGTACTATTTACCAAAATTCAATCAAGATCAGATTAACTACCTAAACAGACTTATAACCCTAAAGGAAATTGAAGCTGTCATTAAAAGCTACCCAAGTAAAAATACCCTAGGTCTTTAGTGTATAGGAGAGCAACTGATTTTTTTGAGTTAATCTATATCCTGCTACCTTGCTGAAGGAGTTTATCAGCTGTAGAAGTTTCCTGGTAGAATTTTGTGAATCATTTATGTATACAATCATATCATCTGCAAATAGAGATACTTCACTTGTTCTTTTCCAATTTGTATCTTCTTAATCTTTTTTCATTCTCTTATTGCTTTGGCTAAAATGTTTAGAACTATGTTTAATAGAAAAAGTGAGAGGGAACAGCCTTGTCTAGCACCTGTGATTAGTGGGATTGGTTTGAATTTCTCTCCATTTAGTTTGATGCTTGCCGTTGGCTTCTTGAAAATAACCTTTATTATACTTAGGAATTTTTTCTATATTTCTGATCCTTCCAGGACTTTTATCATAAAAGTGTGTTGGATTTGGTCAAATGCTTTTTCGGCATCTAAGAACATGATCACGTGGGTTTTTTTTCTTCAATTTGTTTATATGATGGATGACATTTATAGCTTTTTGTATGTTGAACTATCCCTGCATTTCTGGGATGAAGCTTACTTGGTCATGATGGACGATTGTTTTTATATGTTGTTGCAATCAATGTGTCAGATTTTTGATGAGTACTTTTGCATTAATGTTCTTTCTTTCTATCCACCAAGTGATGGAGTTCCCTGATTTCACTAAGTTTATATTTCTCTAGTTGTTGGTATGAACCTGGGAGATGAGGGCCAAAAAATGAGGTAGACTAAAGTCACATGCAATAGTCAACTTTATTCAAATAACCAGACAATTTATGTTCCGAGAGTTAAGGAGGAGAGTGCACAAGGAGAAGACACACTTGGCAAAAACATATTTTTTTATAGAGACATATAAACAAATAACAAACAAACACATAACAAAATTGTAATTAAGAATGTAATGTAAACTCACTCCAATCTAATGCCTCAAAGGGACATGAAAAAAATTCCAAAGATAACTCCATGCTTTTGAAAAAAACTGAGATCCCAAGACAGTTGTCTTATTGTCTTGGAGTGTTCTGACAAGCACTCAAACATCTAGTAGAACTCTGTTTTGTGTGTGTGTGTGTGTGTGTGTGTGTGTGTGTGTGTTTGTTTGGTGTTTCCACCACCAGGTGCTTCTATATCTACACCAGCTTCAGAACTCTCAAAAGTTTCTCCTCACACCATTATCTTCTGTTTTTCCTTTGACTGAGTTTTCTTATTTGCTTTGCATTTCTCCATGTGCTTCAATTATATTAATAATCTGACAGTGATTGACCATAGACCTTAAGTTACTAAAATCATTCTTAGTGACATTGGCACCCTAATGCTTTCAAATACAGTTATTAATCAACCTATACTTAAGAAAGTTGGGTGACAATTAATTGCTTATTTCAAAAACATGGTGTTAAGTTTGTACTTGGTTGTAGAAGCATTGTAATTTAAAAATCAGTTGTAACTCATAGTAAAGTAGTTGAAATACTTGATTTAGATGGTGCATTTACCACTTGTTTTACTTTTTTTACTTTTTAATGTTTTCCTTTCTTGTTTATTTTATTTACTGTGAGTGAGACATTTGCTTTCAACATACCACATTAACAGCAGAGGCAACAACGTACAGTCCTTTTTCAAATATTTTTTCTCTTTTATATTACAGAATTAAGAGATTTATCTATTGGTAAACATATAAATCAATCATAAAAATATGCATCATTTTTCACAAAATAATAAATCTGTGTTCTGTTTGAAATGCTGAAACATAATTAAGTGTACTAAAGCTTTCTCAAGACATTATTCCTAAAGAAAACAAACATGCCATCATCCCCCTGATTTAGACTTAACACCAGTTAATACAATGCTACTTGTCTATTAAAATAATAATTTATAAATAGCTACACAAGTTGCTGACCAAGTGGTGAGATTTGGACATGGTCTGTACTTCTGTCAGTTTTCTTCATGATGAATGTAAAGATTAAAAACCTGTCCATAACTAGAAAGGACTTAGAAAGTTCCCTAGTTAGCATTCCTTTACTCTCATAAATATCATTGTCAAAAATGGCTTGAGAAGGTTATTTTATCTTATATTTCTATATCATAGTCAACCAGTGAGGGAAGGCAGAGCAGGCTCTCTAGCAGTTTCTGGAGGCAGAAACTAAATCTAAGAACAAGGAGGTGTATTGATTACTGGCTTACTCTTCATGGCCTGCTCAGTTTCCTTTCTTATACACAACCCAGGACCACATGCACACTGGGGACACCACTAATAATTGAATAGGTCTTCCTATCCCATTTTTAATTAATTACATTCCCTTCTGCCTACTTACAGTCCATTATTATGTAAATGTATTAAATTTATATTCTATTTTTCCAGATGACATTAGCTTGTATCAAATTGACAGAAAAACAATATCCACAATTTATGCCTTGCAACCTGAACCACAATTACATAACAATTAAATTATAATTATTTTTCTTTGTTGTCAAGATGATGTTAATATTGCAATATAAAGTATAGTCTAAATTTAATAGTCCCCACAGTTTATAAACAAATTCAAACACTTTAAATTTTAATTTCTTTAAAATATCTAATTTTTTTGAAGTCTAAAATCTCTCTACTGTAGGATTCTGTAAAATGAAAATATATATATATCTATATATATATATACTAGAACAGAAGTATAATCAGATCAAAGTAACCCTCAAATTCAACAATGTAAAAATCCTAATGTCTTTGTCATGAACTAATGCTTTTCTTGGCTCCTAAAGGCTTTTCTAGCTCCATGTCTCTAGTTGTGCTACATACAGAACATGAAATTTGTCTCAAAAACTCAGGCCAGATTTATTCCACATCTGTTCTTGTCCTTCTTAGATAGTTAATATTTTATTAATTTACTATTTATCCACTGCAGCTGAGACTGTATCATTATGAATGATTTTGTGGCCTCTCTACAGGTGCTCTGAATATGCTACTTGTTATGTAACTTTGCTTCTGCCATGACTCTGTCTTGGGGCCCTCACTGCAGCTGAAAATGCAGTTTCAACAATGGTCTGCTAGTGTATTTTTATTGGCTCCAAAATTGCTTTGTGTTTCCAAACCACAGCTCCTTTACCTGACTCCTTAATGTGTTCAAAACAAATGCCAGTGAGATTCTCATGTGCATAATCATGTTTGGCCACCAGCTTGAGATACAGCCTTGCACCCTATGGACCACAGTTCTTGTGTGCTTATTCTGAGGAGAAACTTTTCAGATGATTTATCTTTAATGATGCTGGTATCTTGTTAATCACAGCTGACTTCTCATACTTATCTAGTCAGACCAATTGTAACAGTCAAACAAAGCTTATGCTTCAGTGATTCTTATCACTTGCTAATTCCAGGCAACTTTTCAGTACAAGAATAATAGAAACCACAGATACTTATTTTTAAATATCACAGAAATGACTCTGATAAAATCTTTGAGGGATTCTCAGACTTCCCTCTGTAACTTAACTAGCCAGATCTTCATCATCTACATTTTACTAAGCATTCTTATCTTCCAAGCTCCTTAAAATTTAAGCATGCTGCAAGGGCTTTTCTACCCCAAAGCTCAAAAATGCTTTACAGTCCTTTTAAACAGGACATGGTCAATTTGTCAAAGCCATAGCCTTCTCTGTGGTATCAATTCCTATTCTAGTTTGCTTTCCCTTGCTAAGATAGATACCATTATCAAAGACAACTTACAATTAAAAAAGTTCATTTCATTCTTTACTTCCCATAGTCAACATCTAAATAAAGCCAGGAAAGAAACTCAAGGCTGAAACCTTGAGGCAAGGACAAAAGCACACATTATAGAGGAATGCAGCCTACTGGTGTGATCTTTATGTATTATTTAGCTTGATATTTTATACAGCCCACATGACCAGGAATGGGACAACTCACAGTGGGCTAGACCTTCTGCCCTTGCTGGGGAGGAGATAAGGAGATGTGGAGAAAAGAGAGTGACAGGGAGGGGTGGAAGGGGGAAGAGATTTTGAACAAGGCGATACATGTATAAAAAAAATGAGACTTTATTCATAATAAAAAGAAAAAAAACTTTACTTTTAATAATCTAAAGGTAATTTTCAATTTTAGTTACATGAGAAATGAATTTATTACATTATTAATTATAAGTTCAAAAGGTGAAAAAGAAAGAAGCAAATACCAATATTTTGCATACTTGACTGCAGTGGAATCTTATGGAGGCATTTTCTAAATTTAAGTTTAGTTTTTTTTTGGGGGGGGGGATGATTCTATCTAGTGTCAGTTTGCCAAAACCAGTACAAAGACATCACATGCATCTTTTTTTCCTGAACTAGAAAACAAACAAACAACCTCATGTTCAAGATTGTTTTACAGTAATCATTCTTGCTGATTTATTCATGGAAAATGAACATTGTTCGGATGAGTAGAGGAGTTGGTGAAAAAAATTACCTAAAATATGTACATGTGAGTTTACACACTTATTTACCACAACAGTTTGCAGTTTTTTATACATTATTTAATGAACATTCCTCTCACCCACCAGCATATAACTTTATATATAACTAAGATGACAGAGAGTAAGACAAAGTGAGAACAGAATCTTGTTAGGATAAACCAGATTCTATTCTCACTGTTATATGCATAAAACGGGAGGACATTATTGACCATTAACTGTGTTCTTAAATGTTTCTCAGAGGATAGCTATTTATGAAGGAAACTTACAGAGATATTAACATTATAATGCTAAAGTAAATTGTTAAAAATTGGACAGCATAATTTCATGTGGCATGTCTTTTTGTATGCTGTGACTATCATTGGTTAATAAAGGGACTGTTTTGGCCTATAGGAAGGCATTTTAGAAATCTAAGCATAGGTAAAGTGGAAGGAGGGCAGAGACAGAGACACTGCAAGCTTGCTCCAAGAGAGCAATATGCAAAAATACAGGTAAACCACAGGTCACATGGCAAGACAGATATATGAAAATGGGTTTAGTAAAAAGTAAGAGCTAGTTAGTAATATGCCTAAGCTACAGAGCAAGCAGAATATAATTAACAGAAGACTTTGTGTGATTATTTGGGACCAAGCAACGGTATGCACTCTATTTGAGACAGCTGGTCCAGGTTTTGGGGTAAGTCTGGGCCAGAAACTAATAACTACAAATGACACCCAATTTGGGGCATATACACTCACATTAAAGCCTAAGAAAGGATAAAAAATGGTTCTAGAGCACAGAAAAAAAAGCCAAAAGCAGTGTCTGATTTATGTTTCTGATGTGGGCCATGGTACAGAGACATCTTACCATAGCATGTGAGCATTGTAGCATGTTCACCTTTGCTGGAGGTGCACAGAGATACAGTTTTCCATAAACTACTTCCTGCTGATACACATTGCCACCAAGTAGAGCACTCTCACCCAATGTGCATGAACTCCATTTAAGTATTTGGCAACAGAGTCTCTAAAAAGTGCCATACAACTTTTGCCACTAAGGCTGAGTCAGGAAACCTCACTTAAAAAAAAAAAAACTTTGTCTCTTATTTGGGAGGGTAGGGGGTGGAGGAAGCTGGATTATCAGAGAGAGGAAACATCACAGTCAACTCGTACTCAGCCAACTTCTCAGGGTGAAAGCTGTCTTCAAGAGTCCTCCACTTGGCTGGGTGCTTCTACAGAATACTTTGATGTCTGCCTACACATGCCTTAAATATCTTCTCTATCCACTTGTTTCAGTTTTGGGTTTGATTCTGCATCATAATTCTAGAGTTAGGATTAAAGGTGTGAAAAACAACTGTTTGGTTATTAGGTCTTGAACTCACAGAAATACAGAAAAATCTCTGTCTCCTGAGTAATGGGATTAAAAGCACAGGTTACCATTGGGTCATTGCCCTGCTGGGATTAACGGCATGTGTTACCAGACGATCTGACCCTCATGGCTTAACTGTGAGTGATTCTCTTCTCTGATATTACAGGCTGATTTTATTAAATATAAAATACATCACCACAAATAATTGTTTCTATTTATTAAAAAAACATTAGAAACAGATTGAGTATCAGTCATACTCTTTAAACATGTGATTTATCTCTAATAGTTTCTCAATATAAGTTGAACTCATTTAAAGTAATTTTACTGTACATTTTGTTATCTGGAAGTTTGATAAAGATATTTTATACATTCTTAGTCATAGTCATAGGTCATGCTTATTACAAATGTGGTATATTGTATTTTCCAACATGTTAGACTATGCACCAGAAGATAAATTGTTTTTAGCAAGGATACTTGATATACCTCCACCAGATAACATGCAAAGCACTGCCTTAGACTTAATAGTTATATGTATCAGACACGTTTTCTAGCCATAGTCAGTACTTAGGTGTGTACTGAAGTTACTGACCACAGAATGATACATTTTGTTTTCCTGATCTAATACTGCTAGAGATATTTGATTATACAAGGCTTTGCATGTATTAGTGTTAATAAGTATAACTATACATCTTGAGATATTATTAATGCTTTTACCTACATATGCCTTACAAATCATCAATAATGAACATGCCTGTATGGATGGTGAAGGGACATACAATACTCGACCTTGAGGATCTGCTGTTAATTGACATATGCTGGAGAAGGGGAAGTCACTTTGTAGTGTGTATGTGGCCTCTAGTAGGATACTCATGCTGCAATGAATGGCTTCACAGCTATGTGCATATGGGCATCACTGATTGCACTCAGTAGAATATGAAATACATTTAAAGTGCTGGAGAAATATTTCAGTTTAACTCACTTAACTGCTTCTTCAGAGAATCTGGGTTCAGTTCTCAGCACCTGCATTAGTACCTGCTAGAACTTCATTTCTAGGAAATGACATGCCCTCTAGCCTCTAGAATGATTTGCATGTACTGCATGCACATGGTAAAGATAAATTCATCATAGACATAAAACCATATCCATAGCCACATAAACCAAAATAATAAAAGATACTTAAAATTCAATAAAGAAAAATGAAGAAATAGGACATAAGAGAAGAAAAATAAAGAAAAAAAAGAAACGTAGGAAGAAAGTAAGATTGAAATTTGGAAGATGCTTGTAGTGGTGTAAGAGAATTGGATAGAGAAAATAGGAGGTGCCTAGCACTGAAACTATTTTCATAAATTGTTTTATTCTGATAAAAGTTATCCTAGAAAAATTAAGTATTATTAAAGATTTAATTCTGATTATTGTGTATTGCTTAGAACTGTTTCTGTGTCTGGTTAAACTTCCAGAAAAGCTTTTATTTTTATCTTGCCATCTAACTGACTTCATAATACAAATGAACAAGTTATACACAAAATATTCCATTCTTACATATTTTTTCTAATTATTATTTTTTATTCTTCAGAACAAGCTATGAGAATAATTTTTACTTACTAAAGTCTTGCCAAAGAGAGGAATTTCAGTGGACAGTCTGCTCAAGTACTATTATCTCGTTGATCTGTGTGGTGTTGCCTCAAATTTTTTTTTTTCTTATTTTAATCTTCTCTTTTCTCTCTTAACCTCAGTCTTCCCAGTGAGAGTAGAAGAAACTGCACCTGGGGAAATAGGTGAAGATCAAAGAGGAAGTGGAGAAGGCCACATGGTCTCTAATTTCAATGCATAATTTTTCATATGCTGCTTTGCAGTACACACCCATAAAATAACTGCATTGGGGTCAGGAATTAATAAGTTTCTCAGGAAAATAACCCTTCTGAAAGCACATAAAACGTAACAAAAATATTGTGAACCAGGTGAATATTCTCTGTATTGTTAACTTAAAAAAATTCTGTCTGTTTTCATATCACTTCCATGACAGGATAATATTGCCAACACCCAGTTAGGCTTTGAGAAGCTGGATACTGTGTGTCTTAAGAGCTCTATGTAAACATAGATTATTACACTAAACCTAGTCTTAGTACAGCACAGCATTTGCTTAGCCATCTGTTATATTTATATAGCCAGAGTCCAGGCTTTTCCCTGGGGCTCTACAACTTAATCAAATAGTCTATTTACACAGCCTCATATTCCCTGAGAGCTGCCTTTGCTGATGAAATTTACACGGCTCAGTCTATCAATTAGTTCTACCTACCTGCCAATGAGCTAATATATCTAGAATGATAGCCTAGACAGCAGTGTTAGCTAAAAGGCCTTTCATTATCTTTATTTTGTTACTTTGATCACTTTTATTGAGGCAAAGACATGGCTCATTTCAAAAGAGATGAAGGTAGTTTTTTATCTGGAGCCAAATATGAATAACCATGGCCCAAGGACACAGATGTAGGTCACCCCAAATTTCATATTTCAACATGGAAACACTCTTCTACCTTTTTTTGTAGTGAGAGAAAAAAAGTTATACATTAAGACATGTTTTAAGCATATTTTTAGACACATCTGGTAGGTATGTGACTGTTTGACAATACTATTAATAATTTGATTGATGGAAAAAATAGGATTCTTTTAAGAAAATAGATTCCAAGAGGTTTATTTCTGTTTGTGAACCTCTTAGTTTTAACACAGAGATATACATGAGATAGATATTTAGGAGACTAAAAATACCACCAGATACAAACTATTGAAGCTATAATATAACTATTTTGTCCAGCATTGTTTTATATAAGATATTCTAGAAGGCTATGTGAATGAGCTACCTTTGCCCTGTGCCCTGACCAAGATTTGAGTATTTCAAGTTGAACATGCAGACCAAACATTCTTTCTGAACGAAAGCACAGCGTTCATTTTCAAGGGAAGTTAGACTGAATAGATAACACAGATAATCGTGCTCCACATGGACTCTTTGTTTGTAGCACTTATTCTCTCATGAACACCTTCCAGTGGCAAGACAGTTACTATTAAGAAGTCAACCTTACTTCATTGTATCAATAAAAGAATAGTAGTTCTGGCTATGTTCCATTGTGTTGTTAAGCTGGTTTGAACAAATTCAAGACTATCATCTGTTTTTCTGTATCTGAATAAATGTCTTATTAGAACTCTAAAACTCACTTTTATCTCTTCTCTTCCAGCAGTCCTTGGAATTGAACATTTTATTCTCCCTATATTTTTTTTTTTGTTTTCTTCAGAATTTTATGTAGTTTGAATCACAAAGCATGTGGTGTTAGGCTGATTCTTTTAGCCTATTAGTTTGCATTCAAGGCTCTTCTCTGTCTTTCCATAGCTTCAGGCTCACTCTTTAGTGTCCAGTGATAATCAATGATACAGATGCACATATTTTTGGGGTCATATTAATGGAAGCTTTTGTTGATTTTTGCTGAAAGTACTCATGAATGAAGTTGCCTTTAATATTTACATGAAATCTTTTTTAAGTGAATATAGTCTTGCCCTCTTGGAGGTAAAGAAACAAAGCATTGTGATCCTATGGTGATAGTGCTCAGTATTTAGGAAGTGCTTTGCAGCGTGATTTCCCACATGATATTTTCACTAACAAGGAGACAGGACTCTCACCACTTCACAATCTTCCCAGCAGTAGGTAATGACAGCTTTTAACTATTCATAATGCCATTATTACATCAATCAATTTGCAGTTCCTTGCTGATATCTGACACGGATTATCTTTTTGAGGACTTATTATCTATTTCAGAGAAAAGCCACTAAGAGCTCTAGTACTCAGATCTTGTCTCAGTCATGGTTATTGCTCACTTGAAGAGACATCAGAGCCAAGACAAATACAAAGGAAGCATTTATTTTGCACTTGCTTACAGTTCATGAGGTTTCATGGCAGGAAGTTTGGCATTAGGCAGGCAGGCATGATGTTGGGGCAATAGCTGATTGCTTACATCCTGTGTAGCTGGCAGCAGGTAGAAAGAGAGCCTGGCTTGAGCTTTTGAAAACTCAATGCGCAGACATAGTGACACCTATTCCAACAAGGCCACATCTCTTAATCCTTACTAAATAGTCTACCAATGGGGATCAAGCAATTTTAAAAATTAGCCTATGGGGCTATTCTCATTCACACAACTACAGCCATAACCTGATGATTTAGAAGTTGGTCTATGCAACTGAGAAAAGTAATTGATGTTACAGGTGGGTTGTATGTCTTTTTTGTAGCTGATAGACATTACTGGACTATACATATGTCTACTTCTCTAACTATAAGAAAATGATGAGGAGTGGATAGATTTTTTAAAATGCAAACTTTCAGGCAAAAACGTATTATACTAGTAAATATAGTCATATTTTTTCAGTGCATATAACATATGTTTCATATTCATAAGCTTTCAAATTAGATACCTCACCAAAGCACAGTACCCACAGGTACTCTAAATATAGCCACCATACTTCCTTGCCAACACATTTTTCCAGTGATCAGTTGTTGCACAGAATGTGGTGCTTTAAGGTATGATAGCCTTAAAGCAAAACAGACACAGGTATTTGAAAAAAAAAAGAGAAAATAATAGTAAAATATTTACAAAAGTATAATAATTTGAAAATTTATAAGAAATTCTGCCATTACTTAGAATTTTTATAAAAACATATTATTTCTATTTACAAAAGGAAATCTGTGCCTGTCAATCAAGTTCTATGAATGGGATGAGGAAAATACACATTAAACAAAAAGCCAAGAGCACAAATTAAAACATTAATGTTTAAGTAAGTAAGCAATAGCTTCAGGGAACTGTGCACATAAAATATTAGTGACCTTGCCTCATGTCACCAAAATAGGCTTTTACTCCACCTCAGTTTTCTCCACATGCCCCAGAGTTCTGAGATCTTTAAAATAGAGTTATCCCAGTTTTCACAAACTGTCAGGAATGAGATATGCCTTTTTCCTTTTATATTTATAGATAGCTAAAATTCCTGAGGGGATGAATCACTCAAGATAGTTAAAGATGGTAAGACAAGAAGTAATGGCCCAAATCCTGAAGAAAGCAGGCTTAAGTTCAAGAAGATTAAGGAATTCTTAGCCATAAGGTCGATGGAGCAATCAGATAAAGTATGCAGAAAGAGAGGGAGGTACCATCAGTACACACTGCTCAGATGCAAGGGGAAATTAGACACACTCTGGATGAAAGAATGAAAAATCATACTCATTTTGGAGAAAATTATATCCTGGTACACATCTACCAACATGTAGTTTATGACTTGTTGATGTACACAGAAACATTAGCTCTAATAGGGATTTAGTGCTAAATTTTAAAATTTAAATACACAGTTTTAAAACACCACTCAGGGCCTCTCTCAAGCCTCATTGGAAAAGCTTCTTGAGGTAGCCTGCAGTTAAGACAGAAACTTTTCATCTGGCAGAGAAAAAATTACATTGGAATATTTAACACTAAATGAAATCTCTAGATCACCCTCTTCACCTTGAGGGTGAAGCTCTTTTTATAAGATGCAGTTAAAGGAGATGGCATCAAGAAGGTTTGGGGGGGCACAACAGAACAGATGCACATCTGAACTCCTGGTGACTATGTCCTCATGAATAGAGCTGCACAAACTCAAGTCAGACAAAAATCCCAATATGGATAAGGCAGATTTGCATGAGGCTGCACACCTAGCCAAAGAGCTACTGACATTTGTTTACTGGTGGGAAAGAGAAAGTATGCTTTCTTCAATGGAATGACATTGGATATATTGGCACAGCTTGACAGGTTCAATGCCAATGTTTTGAAGAGGATGAACATAAAGATGAGTGAACAGGAAGATGGGAGGTCTGGAGGTGTTGGGAAGAAATGACTATGACCAATATGCATTTTGTAACCTTTTCAAAGAATAATCAAGAGCTCCATTACATATTTATTTTGAACATTTATGTCAAGTAAGAATAATGAATCTTTGCAATTTCATGAGGTCCCATTTATTAATTATTGTTCTCAGTGTCTATGCTTCTGAAGATCTATTCAGGAAATTCTCTCTCGTTTCAATGTGACTAAAGATTCTTTTTTTTCCACTTTCTATTCCATCGGGTCCATTGTATTTAGATTTATGTTGAGGTCTTTGATCAACTTGAACTTACGTTTTATGCAGGGTGATAGATATGGATCTATTTGTAGTCTTTACATGTTGTTATCTAGTTATGCAAGCACCATTTGTTGAAGATGTTTTCTTTTTATTTATGGTATAACTTTTAGCTTCTTTGTCAAAAATTAGGTGTTCATCCGTGTGTGGATTTACTTCAGAGTCTTCAATTAGCTTCCATTGATCTATGTGTCTGTTTTTTATACTAATACCATGCTGTTATACTATCACTATAGCTTGGTAGTAGAGCTTAAAATCAGGAATTGTGTTACATCTAGAAGTTTCTTTATTGAACAGCACTATTGTAGCAACCCTGGGATTTTTGCTTTTTATATGAAAATGAGTGTCAATCTTCCAAGGTCTGTGAAGAATTATGTTGATACTTTGATGGATATTGCATTGAATCTGTAGATAGCTTATGGTAAAATAGTCATTTTTACTGTGTTCAACCCGCTGATTCATGAGCATGGTGGATTTTATTTTTTTTTTATTTTTTAATATCTTCTCTAATTTCTATCTTCAAAGACTTGAAGATTTTATTGTATAAGACTTTTACTTGTTTGGAAAGAGTTACCCCAAGATGATTTTTTACATTTTTGTGGCTATTGTGAAGAGTTTTTTTATTTCTTGATTTCTTTCTTAGCCACTTGCCAGTTTATTAGCTTATAAATTGTAGGAGTTCCCTGGAAGAATTTTGGGGTGGCTTCTTTTTTTTTTTTTTACTAAGTTTAACCCTTTGATCTTCTCTTATCTTATAACTCTAGCTAAGACTTCTAATACTATACTGAATAAATATGGAGAGAGTGGTCAGTCTTGTCTTGTTCATAATTTTAGTGGAATTGCTTTGAGTTCTCTCCAGTTAATTTGATGTTGGCTTTTAGCTTGATGTATATTGCTTTTATCATGTTTATGTATGTTCCTTGTATCCCTGATTTTTCTGAGACTTTTATCATGAATAGGTGTTGAGCTTTGTCAAGGCCTTTTTTAGTATGAAATGAGATGATCATGTGGATTTTTTTCCTTTTAGTTTGGTAGATTATACTGATAGCTTTCAATACATTGAATTATCCCTACATCTCTGGATTAAAACCCACTTGATCATGGTGGATTATCTTTTTTCTATGTTCTTGAATTCAGTCTTGCATGTATTTTATTGAGTGTTTTTGTGTCAATGTTTATGAGGCAAATTGAGCTTCTGTAAGGCAAAATACATTGTCAATAAGGCAGATCAGAGGGCTGATCTCTAAAAATATATAAAGACCTCAAGAAACTAGACACCAATATACCAAATAATCTAATTAAAATGTGAGGTACAGTTATAAATAGAGAATTCTCTTCAGAAGAATCTCAAATGCCCAAGAGTCACTTGAATTGTTCAACAATTTTAGCCATCAGAGAAATGCAAATAAAAATGTAACTAAGATTCAATATTATACCAGTCACATTGGATAAGATCAAATATACTAATTACAGTTTATGCTGGAGAGGATGTGGAACAAGGAGAACACTCTTCCATTGCTGTTGGGAGTGCAAATTTTTACTATCAGCTTGGAAATCAAATGGAGATTTTTAAAGGTAATGGGAATCAATCTACCTCAAGGCAGAGCTATACCAGTCTTGGACATATACCCAAAGTTTTGATCAATCATACCTCAACAACACTGTTCATAGCATCCTTATTTGTAATTCCTAAGATATGAAAACAATTTGGATGCCTCTCAAACTAAGAATGGCAAAAGAAAATGTAGTACATGTAAACAATGAAGTACTACTCAGCTGTTACAAAACAATGCCATCAGGAAATTTGAAGGCAAATGGATAGAACTAGAAAACAGAACATCTTTAATGAGGTCACCCATAGCGAGAAAGACAAACATGGTATGTATTTACTCACTAGTTGATGTTAGCAATAAAGCACAAGCATGCTACAATCCAGAACCCCAGAGAGTCTACGTAACAAGAAGGGTCCAAAGGGTGATAGAGAAGCATGGATTTTCTTGGAAAGGGGAAGTAGAAGAGATCTGGTAGTTAAATTGACTGCTGGAGTGGGATAGAAACAAGACAAAATAGGTTGGGGGCTGCACTCCTTAGGGGATCAACCTCCAAAATTGCGGAGCTCAAGCAGAAACCTTGGAATCATCATATCTGGACTTTTTGTAGGAGCAGCCAAGAGAAAAGTACACTCACACTCTTGTTTTCTCCATTATTCTTCCTCTGTATTCCCTATTTTTATTATATATATATAGTACATATATATAATTTATATAAAAAATGTTTATTTTCCTGGCAATTTCTTTCTCTTATTCTTGATAAATAAACATTTTTTTTTTATTTTTGATGTTTTTATTGTAACTCTGTGTATGTATTCTTTACAGCTTATATATCCCAGTAAAATCTTTTAGGCAATATAAAAATTACAATGTGTTTACATTCTATTCTTCAAGGGAATGGTTACAATGAATACAAGCAAAAGAAAAAAACAGCATGTTTTTTATATCCTTTACATGATTTAACATTTCACATATTACAGGTGATAAATAAATTATCCCAAGAATGCACATGCATTAATACCCAAGCAACTTGTTATAGAACAACAATGTAGGCAACAAGGTATTCTTTTACTGTCCTGCTGTGTTCTATGGTTACAAAGAAAGGACCAATCACATATTAGTTATCTTGAAAGTTACTCTTATAAAAAAAAAATCACAAGTCTAAACATTTTGGGGGAAAAATGGGTACAGAGAATCATTATCTTTGATCATCAACCAAATCTAACAAGGAAGGTATGTCAGTTAGTAATAGTTGAGCTGATTTGTATTTGTTCCCTGCCTTAAAATGTTTCTTATTCAGCTATGTTCCTTTCTAAAACTTTAGATTATCTTCTTGAGTCTTTCAACTCAAAGCTATTTGACAAAAAAAAAATCTTAGTCTAAATTTAAGTTATTTTTTAGATTTGTTTCAGCTATAATGTTCTCTAAAAACCTGTGTACATTAAGATAAAAAAGAATTTAGGCTAGCTGAGCTACTGGGACTCAATTGCTTTCATTAATTATTTAATCTAAGCCAAAATCTATATGGCTCCTCAATAAGAATGCATGTGTTCTATCTCTGTGACACTTGCTTGTATTTATTTTTAATTACCAAAATTCTATTTAAACTAACATTATTATCAACTAGATGGTACAGTTTAAGGAAAAAAAATCATTGTCATAATAATTCACAGTCAAGAATGCCCAGTAGAACAGGATGTTTCTATAAAATAAATGCACTACAGTATAGGAAGTGTGTGTGTGTGTATGTGTGTGGGGGGGTTCCTCCCTGCACCAGTTCATTCCATGGAGTATATCACAGGAAGATGGCAGAAGAAAACATGTGAAGACACAACAGTAGCAAAAGAAACTCTGAGGCCTGTGATCTCTGGGGATTTTCTTTATTGAAGATTTATTCATCAGAGTTTAGTTTCCTGGTGAGCTGATTCCATAAAGTCAATTGACTTCTGCTGTTTCTCTGACATGTTACAGTCAGTGAGGATGTGGAGGAGAATAAAGAAAGAAGTGACTTGATGGGGGCATTTTGGGTAAAGGTAGAAACCTGATGCAATGGGGACTGCCACAAATCTAGAATCTGCAAGATTTTTGACTTTATATGGGCTGGAGGTCTGATTTGTCTGTGGCCGTTCTTGTGTTTTTTTTTTTTTTTTAATGACTTAGACGTTTATATTAATTTTATCTTTTTTGGCCTATGTCTTAGGCACATTGTTAGTCTGTCTTTTTATTTTAATTTAATTTATTTTTATTAATCTGTTCTGTCATGTGGCCTGTGGCCTTTAACTTATTTGTAGTTTTATATGTTTTTTGGGAGGCAGTTAGATGGAATTTGTCTAATTATTTTTACTATTTGAACTTTAATTGTTTTGTTTATTTATGGTTTCTTGGCATGGTCAAAAGAGGTTTTATTACTTATAACATATAGATGAACATTTTTATTATATTTTTGTCTAATTAAAAAAGTTTTAATTTTAATATAGCAAAATTATATATAACAAAACAGCTATTAAGCAAGAATTATAGTTATAATATTTAGTCTATTTGTATTTAACAAAATTAAAGAAAATATTTTATTGTTTGTCGTATCTTTGTGAGTTTAGAGTTTTGTATTTAATATACTTTTTAAAATATTTAAGAAAATTTAAATTTATAGTTTTAAATCATTAACTATATCAAAGACTACAGAAGGATATAATATTATCTAAGTAAACAGAAAGTGTAAGTAACTTTTAAAATCTAAAATAACATTTTTTTGTCTGGACAGTCACTTAAAATTTTTTGTAATGTTGGGGCATTTATTTTTAGTTTATTGGTCTAGTGTCTGTGGCATAATTTTTAGTGATGTAGGAAATTTGGCATAGCTTGTTAGTCATTTTGTTGTTTGTGTCTTGAAGAATGTTTGGCAAATTTTTTTTGTAAAGTAGGAACTTAAAGGACTATCTTGGCTTGTTTTGTTAAAGTTTAGAGGTCAATTTTTATGGAACTTGTATGTCTAGTTTATATAGTATATTGTTAAGCAGACAATATAAGAACAGTTATTTTTGTCTAGTGGCTATTGTCACAAGGCAAATTTTATATAAAGATATTTTAATGTCTATCATTTTTTAAAATATATTGGTGTTGGCAGGAGCAGACCTGTCTTATTGTTTAGAAAAGTCTGTTTTTTAAATATTTTAGATGTCATATTTAGTATGTCTTTGAAGTGTTTGAAGACTCTCTAGCTAATTGAAATATATTTTTGTACCTTTATAATAACCTAAATAACATGAATATAGGTTTGGTTATCATAGATGGCTATAAATCTGAATTTTTAACTATACATTATAATTTTAAATGTGTTATGTAAGCATCATGCCATAAACAAGAGTAGAAAAATATATATAGCATAACAAAATTGTCTTTAAATTGTATTAATAAACTAAAATTTATCTATCTTTTTAGATAACTTTTAAAATCTTACCAACAATAAATTAATAGCTTGAACTGGCTCTGTCTTGTAATCAGTTTGGTACCTATCAATTGTCATCAGAGAGCCTTCATCTAGTGACTGATAGAACAGATGAAGAGATTTGCAGCCAAGCACTGTGCTGAGCTCAGGGAATTCTGCTGAAGAGAGGTAATTTATGAGCCAGTGGAGGTCAAGGTCATTACAAGATGTAACCACAGAAACAACTAATTTGAGCTCACAGGAGCTCACAGACTGGGCCAACACCTCAGGAGCCTTTATGGAACCCACCTAAGCCCTCTACCTATGTGCAACAGCTGTGTAAAGCTTGATGTACTTATGAGACTCCTAGTGATTGGAGCAGAGTTCTAACCCTAATGCTTTGGCCAGCTTCCAGAACATTTTCCTCATATTGGGTTGCCTTGTTCAGCTTTAATGCAAGTGAAGAAGCTTAGACTTACTTCAATTTGATACATCATGCTTTGCTGACACCCATGGGAGGCCTGCCTGTTTCTGAACAGAAACAGAGAGGGAGTGGATTGGGAGGTGGGCAGATGAAATGTAGGGAGGGAAAACTGCAGAGTCAGGGTGTAAACTAAATGAATACATTTAATTAATAATAAGAAAAAGAATAGCAAAATGTTACACAGTGACTCATGTAGCATATGCAGCTTAAATATACTAATTTATTCACTTATTTGAATGTACACAATAGACATGATTTTCTGAAAATATCATATTTCTTAATTTCTTTTAATTCTGTCAATCAAAATCATGCATTTCCCCTACCATTCTATTATGCTTATTCCAAAGAGATGATTAGGGGTGTTTGCTTTATTTGTATGGATTAATTTCATTATGCCATAATAATTAGGAATAAAACTTACATTTTTAAAAATGGTATTATGACAATAACATAAACAGCCTTTCATAAGTAGAATAATATGTAAATATAAAATAAAATTTGAGTCCTAACTGATACATACACCAATTATTAATTAAATTATGTAATTTTCCAAATTCTGATATATGGGTATAACTTAAAAACAACAGTATAATCTAGATAATGAACATATCCATCTCAACCAAAAATAATATTTTGTAATATGTTCTTGACACTTTTCTCATGAACCTAAACATTTCTTGGAAAACATTCACTTATTTCTGCTCACTATATGCAATTTTGAATATTGCTAAATTATTCATAAGTGAACCCATAATGATTATATTCTTCTTTGGCTTGCTCTATCAACTCAGCATAATAGTTTTAAGAGTTTTACATTAGTTTATAAACAATCACCCATTCTATTTCATGCTTCAAACAATTCCACTAAAGTGATTCATTACCATATGCTTGAAAATTTATCTAGTCAAAACAATTCTTGTTGTGCTAGAGTTTTACAACATTATGCATCAAGTTGTACTAAATTTACATACAAAAGTCTTTACATGTATGTGTTTTTTTGCTTATTTTGGATACATAATGTAGACAGGAATTACTGGATAAGGTATTTATATAATGGTAATACTCTAAGACTTTTGTAAATTTACACTTTAGTTAACAATCTGACATTTATGTATCTTCTTCATCTTACCCTTTTTATATGAGAATGACTCATCTTCCCTGACGGTCATTTTCTTTCTTTCTTATTTTTTTTTTTTTTGGGAAATTGACTTCACTCACAATAACATGCACATAATCTGATCCAATAAATCAGAAATCAGAAGTTTAACGTTTTCATTACACTTTGTAAACCTTACTACTAAATAAATAATAAAATATTAAAAAAAAGAAAACTTTACTACTGTCACATTCAACTATAAATACATTGACATCACATTACTAAACTCAGGGAAAGTAAACATGGGGCTCCTAAAATATACAGGACTCGCCTCACAAGTATGAATAAAATTCAAATACTTCATTTTTTTCCACTTGAAGATATGTTAGCTTTATGCTGAGCATAACAGAAACATTCCTTTTAGTTCCCAAGCCTGTTATTCTGAGACTCATCAGATACCTTTATCATTTGCTGAAACTACTCTTTAAATATTTCTTGTTCTATAGTGCCTATTTCTGCGAAGAACAAAGTGTAACTTGTTTAATTCATTTTATTATTAAGAGAAGAAAAATGCAAACTTTTGGTCATATAGGAAAATAAAACTGTGAGCCCACTTGTTATTCTAACTTATAGGAATATTCATATCAGGAATTAAAATGTAAAGTCAATTTCATAGATCTTTTTTTGTATTTATCAAGAAAAACAGTAAATTGAATTTAAAATGCTGATAAGTTAACAATAACTATAAAGAAAATAAAAATCATAAGCATGACTTATCAAGGGTGATAATGCAAATAATTTGCTACACATAAAATTACTTTGTGTTCAGCTTTCTCTCTGGATTTTTTTTCTATCCCTGTATATCATTTTCAATGAATACATTCTAAAAATTGTCAGTGTTTACAAGCACTTTCATCTCTTTATGGTGTGTGTATTATTTACATATATATTTCTATGATAAAACATCTTGATCAAGGTAACTCATATAAAGAATACTTCATTTAGGCTTATGGTTTCAGAGGGTTAAGTGTGACTCTTGAGGGGAGGCATGACAGCAAACATTTGACATGGTAACAGAAAGAGACCAGAGAGCTCACACGCTGAAACCCATGAAAGCAAAGCCATATACAGCAGGCCCACTGCGAATGCCACAAGGCTTTGTGGTTACAAACCCTGCTTCCAGTGACATATTTTCTTCATCTAGGTCACACCTCCCAAATCTCCCTAAACAGTATCATCAACTGAGGTCCCAGAGATAAAATTGAAGGCTTTGGAGTCCTTGCCATTCAGCATCCCAAAACATAGTTCTTCAAATACTATGGAGGAGTACTGTGGAGGTATTGTATCACGTATAAGCTACATACACTGTTTCATTTTCTTAGTGTGAATCTCAATAGTAACTCAGTCATGTTAAAATTTTTACTACATAGATCAGAATTTTATTGTTTAGTTCGAAACAAGTGTTGTGTACTTTTATAAAATGTGCTATATAAACCAATGTTTCTTCTCTCTCTCTCTTTCTCTCTCTCTCTTTGTCTTTCTCTCTTTGCTTGTTGCTGCTTGCATGCATTTTCTGACCAACAGCAACAGCATTTAGGGAAAATGGCACTTTATTTCTCTTAAGACCCACCTCTGTGTTTTATTCAAAAGAAATTGTTTCATTTATATAATCAGGCCTTTTCTAAACTCACTGTTGCATTCCACTGACTTGCTCATGTTTACCTCAGTGCACAAGTCCTAGTGACAGCTGCTATGCAAAGCATTAGCTTGCCAGTAAACGCACAGTATCTGCAGAGATTTCACTGGGTAAAAAATAAATACTGAAAAGTAACTTCCTATTGCAGCAAGTCTTCTGCCTCACAATCCTTTCTTATTTTCTTTTTGTGCTTTCAAATTCTCTTTTATTTCTTAAGCAAACAACAAAGTATAGATTGTAATGTATCTGTATTTCAAAGAATTTTTTTTTCATTTTACATTATCATGGCCTTTTAAAAAGGCTTATATCATTTTAAAAAATTTAAATTTAAAAAGTGAAAGTGGGTTTTCTAACTTCATACTGCATTTTAAAATCTTGCTAGGCATATTTAGCATTTATTATAATTCTGATGGTTGACAAAGAATTTTCTACTACATAGAACTTTATATTAAATTTTAGTAAAAAATTTAATCCATGTATTCCCTTGCTGCCCTTCCTTCCCCCTCCCAACCCCTCCCAGTCAGGCTTCAAACTCCTTTCTATGCATCCCACCATCCCCTCCCACAAAAGTGCAAGATGTCTCAAGGTGAATCAGCCCACCATCCACTCCAGGCAAGTCTGATTTCCTCATCCTAATGTCAACACTAGGTTAAGTATTCCTCTGAGAGAACAGTCTACAAAGTACCACCCTACACATAGAATCACAGTCTGATCCCTCCCCTTTAGGCTCCACATACTTCCTATGTCATTGGACAGTTACCTCTCCTTGGAGCACCTAGCTCCTTTTCCTGATGGTTCCCCAGTGGCTGTTTTTGATTAGGTAATATCCTCAGAGGTCCATCCAGCCATCACTGTGGGAATTTTCCTCCTAATCCCTATCCCCTTGCTCATATAGACGCTCCTCCCCTGCTCTCAGCTGGACCAGGAACTCACCTCAGTGCTCAGCCATGTATCACTACCTCTACCTCTATTCTTTGTTGGATGTAAGTACTGTGATGGCACTTAGGGTGTCTATTTATTCATTTGATTATAGGGGAAATCCTGTCTCGGCAAGACCTTCACTATTGGTTGGACACCTAGCCAGGCATATCCTGTGAGTACTTCAAGGTTTCCCTAGCACCCAGTCTTTTTTCAACCCCACATTGACTTTCTCTACTGAAATGTCCATCTCTCTTTATTTTACTCCCCCATTGTTGCTTCTCTCTCTCAATCATCTCCTTCTCTTGGGATTTTTTCCCACTTCTTCTTTGTCTCAACCCTTTATGTTCCCAATTTGCTTACTTACTACATAGAATTTTATGGTAAGAAATATCTTCATTTAAATTGCATAGCTCATGAAAATCCCAATAATAATCTTTACAGATAAAAAATACAGATATATAGATGCACACACACATATACCACACACACACACACAAACACACACACACACACACACACACACACACACAGAAAGAGAGAGAGAGAGAGAGAGAGAGAGAGAGAGAGAGAGAGAGAGAGAGAGAGAGAGAGAGAGAGAGAGATAAAGATCCAAAAACATCTTGTGAGAGAAGGGAAATGCTGGTGACACCATGTTCTATTATATCATCTTATTATATTGTAATACCACAATGACACATAACAGCATAGTGGTAATATAAATATAGGCATAAAGATCAGCAGAGTAGAAAAGTAACCATAAAATAAACAGACATCTAAGACTATCTTTGAGCTTGGTTTAAATGTACACATTAAAAAAGACAGCCTGTTCATCAAATGGTGCTTGGGAATCTGGGTATCTACATGTAGAAGAATGAATGTAGCAAAGAAATCAATTCTAAAAGGTTCAAAGCCCTAAAGTAAAATTCAAAAGTGTAACTTTAAGAGGAATGTTCTTCAAGATATATATTTGAAATGTATTTAATAGTAGAGAAAGTAATCCTTTAAAAATTTTAAAAACCTAACTACAAAACCTCCCTCCTTTTCACAAACAAATCAAAAGAAAAGTTATCCTTGTACACAACAAGGAAAATAATGAAAAATGAA
Organism: Sigmodon hispidus; assembly: GCA_004025045.1. Classification (NCBI taxonomy): domain Eukaryota; kingdom Metazoa; phylum Chordata; class Mammalia; order Rodentia; family Cricetidae; genus Sigmodon; species Sigmodon hispidus. Next base: position 48,782 of record PVIH01011540.1, read on the forward strand.
GGGAAAACATACATAATTATAAAATGCATGAACTGCAAATCTGGCACAAGATTGTCTTGATTCCATGATGATTTTTTAAAAATCAGTAAACAGAAACCAACGCAGTCACTCTACAAATTATCAAATGAATTGAACAGACAGTTACACAAATGAAGCAATACAAATATCCAATAAATATTTGAATAAAGTTTTCAACATTTTTGCCCATTAGAGAAATGACATACCTTCCATATCAACCATCAATCAAGGAGAAAACAACTAGTGTGTATAACGAGGACATTATATCAATTGAGATTTCCTTGTCTCAGATGATCCTAATTCGTGTCAAGTTGAAAAAAAATACCCATTAACAACATAAGGCCCATGGTGTTAAACATAATGGTGACAGCACATGGGACAGCCGACTCAAGACATGAGAGGATGGCAGAAGGGAGAATATGCCCTTGCTCATGGCAGGATTTCCTTTCCCATTTTTTCCCCATTCTGTGGCATAGTACTGTCTATATTCTTATAAAATTTTCTGCTCAGGTAATCATTTAGGGAAGTGCCTCAAACATAGGCTAGTTGTGCTACAATAATAGCCTAGGCCATTCTCAATTAGGCTAACATAAAAATTTTCACTAGCACATGGACAACCTGACAATCTATGTTTACAAGGAAAGGTAGATACACTTAAACCATAATATAATAGCAAATGGTAACAGTCTAAAGCTGGTTACAAAAGACTTCGAATCTATTTATCATTTACTAATTATTTAGAAGAAAAACTATGACCTTGATAACATTGGAAAATATAGGACTTGGTTTTTGTTTTTTTTAAGTATTAGACACAATTGGTAAATTCTTAACCAAATTAAACAAAAAAGGGAAGACCTACATTAATAAAACTAGAAATTGAAAGGCAAACATTATAACAGATATGAATGAAATTACAGAAAAACATAAGGACATACGTTATAAATTTGTTTCGACAAATAGAAAATTCTGAAAAAAATTGGTGAGTTTTTAGATAGCAAAGTTACACCTAAATTCAATGAATGATTTTAACAAATGCATACTTTGTAACCTTGAAATACTAATAAAATACTCCATATTAAATATTAAAAACAGTAATAACAGGAACAAACAAGAAAATACGGACTTAATACAGAATTCGACTGTAAATTAAAAAGCTAAGCAAATATATATCATACAATTCCATAAAACTTAAAAAATAAACAAAGCCTTTAAAAGTTACAAAGCCAGTGAAACCTTGGTATTACTCATATTATTTCTTTTTTCTTTTTCTTAATTTTTACATATAGATATTTATTATTTGGTGTTTTTATATCATGCATCCCATCACACTCAGATATCAAACCTCTCAGACTCATGCCCACTCTTATGATCTCCTCATTTACAAAACTGCCCATTCATGCTGCTCCTTTACTTACTGGAACATAATTAAATTCTCTGTGGCCAGCCCCTTCAAAAAACAAGTCTTTCCTTACCTACACCTCTGCCAGAGGCCATCAATGCAGAAGTGAGGCATTGTGTCATTTAGTTATGTTCTAGCCTTGAGTTCTTGTGTACAATAACAGTCTTGTCTAGTTCCTGATTTTAGTGGGATTGTTTTGAATTTTTCTCCATTTAATTTGATGTTGGCTGTTGGCTTATTGTAAATCGCCTTTATTAAATTTAGATATTTTCCCTGCATTCCTGATCTCTCCACGAGTTTTATTATAAAGCAGTGTTGCATTTTGTTCAAGGCTTTTCCAGCATCTAAGTAGATGATCATGTGTTTTTTTTTCTTCAATTTGTTCATATGATGGATGACACTTACAGGCTAATGTTAAAAAATGTGAAATACATTTAATAAGTTATGACATATTTGTAAAAGATGACTGTATTATGTGAGTGTGCTTTCTTGTTGCTGCTGGCTGAACACAGTGAAGAGGATAAGCAAAACTCACACTTATTATCTTTAGAAAAATAATGTTACTTGTTGAATCATGCCATCAATATGCATATGTATATTGAAAACTTCTTTCAAATAAAAGCAGCATTAATGAAACAGGTATAGCTTCACCAAAAAATAATTTAAAAGTTAACGTTATTAAATTATGAATAATTCTATTTATCATTATTATTAAAGTATTTATTTGACTTCTCTTAGTCAACCCCTGAGCCAAACTCTTCCCTCAGACTTTCTGGGGAAGTAGAGAAAAGGCAACATACAATGTGGGAGAAGTTACTGTGTGAGGTGGAAGTAGACAAGATGCTGCAAAGGAGATCACCACAGCACCTGAGAGGTGTGTCCAGAAAAGAGGAAAGTGACAGGTTCGTGGCATAGCCACTGACAAGCCTCCCCAAACAATCCCAATCCCAGCTCTACAGCTAAGCATCATATTGTTTCAGCTGCAGCTCCAATGCTGTCTGTTGGTGTTCCTTGAAATGGAGCTGTTTTGGAAGCTGTTCTAGTAAGGAGTAAAGTCAGAGGCTCTGTGGTTGCCAGCCAGCTGGAAGTCTTTTCTGTCAGTATCTTTCTGGTGAGCTCAAGAGGTACTGCTGACCAAGAGATGAACGTGGAGTATGCCTGCACTTTCAAGGTGAGAGCTCACATGGGAGAGTTGCTTCTCTGGCAGAGAGAAGAACATTTAGAATTATTGAATTTATATTGTGTCTCTATGAATATGTTTATTTGTAACATTAATAAATGAAATAGTACAAAACATGCAATTATATACTATATTTTACTTATATTTACATTTTAGACATACATTAAAACATTATTTGTATCCAGTTTATTTCCTGTGATGTAGAAAATATGTACCTTGGTGTAAAAGCTCTTAAAATCAATATTTACTCTTTTCAGTATACTAAGGCTAACTGGAGGGAAGTTTCCAAAAATTATTATTATCTTAATTAGAATTTAATTTGAACCAAATTTCAATTATAAATAAAACATTAAGAATTATCTTGTGGCTCAATGTATCTCCCAAAACACAGTAATATTCAATTAATGTAAATATTTGAAAAAAGTTGAAAATAAGCTTTGAGCATGTCATTTTCTAAGTGAATAGAGTTAATATTTTCAATGATTGTATAAAATGTAACATAATTCACTAACATATTAGAAATTTCACATTTCTTCTCTAAACAGAAATCTGCGATGGTGCATTTTCTTACATGAAAAATAGCTCAGTGAAAATAGATAAAATGCTTTGATGTCTAAAATTTTCTTTAAGAAAAATTCTGTATAGTTTACTCTTTACTGTTAGTTAACCTGTGTCAGTGTCTTTTGTTAAAACTACTTGTTTAATATGTATTTACTTCTGTTAATTAAAAGTTAAGGGGATTGCCCACTCAGAAATCTTGGGCAATATTATTAGTATATTCTCTTTTTAGGGGCTGCAGAGTTGATTAACAGAGAGGTATCTATTTTAAATGATGAATTTAACTGTGAATATGAATAGTAACTGCTTTTAAAGACAGTAGTGCTATGACTTACAAAACCTATTATACTTATTTGATATAAAACCAAAATATCATATTACTTCTCTAATATCATTGAACTTTTCAAATCTCCTCTTACATCTAATAATAAGGAATACTAGCAGAAAGTAATTGATTTAGAATTTAAGATATTTATCATGAAATGGAATAAACAATTTGTAACTTTTTCCTTGTCTTTTTTATTTGAATTTAATTTTCTTTTATTTTAATTTTTTATTGATTTTTGAAAATCAAACTTCATATAAACAAGTAAAACATGCTGATGTACCACAGTTTGTTTTACTCAGAAAAAGATGATATCCTAAAATTTGCAGGCAAATGGATGGTTTGGACAATATCCTCCAGAGCAAGGTATCACAAACTCAGAGCAGGGGATGTACTCACTCGTTAGTGGACTTTAAACAAAGAGCAAAGCATGTCCAAGCTGCAAACCACAACCACTGAACAGCTTGGGATCTGAAACACCTTGGACTGGCACCTAGGAGCTCATTCCCTCCAGAGGAACACTTGAGCCAGTCTTGATGTTGGGATGAGGAAAGCAGATCTGCCTGGAGTGGATGCTGAACTAAGCCACATTGGGACCTTGGGACCTCCTGCCTTTGCTTGGGAGGAGATAAAGTAATGGAGAGAAGAAAGAGCGATTAGGATTGGCAGAAAGGGAAGGGAAACTGAGTAAGGGTATACATGGATAAAAATAAGACTTTATTCATAATAAAAAAAACTTAAAAGGGAAAACGAAAAACACACACACAAAAAGTAAAACATTCATGACAGCTAAAAAAAGACAAAAGAAAAAAAAAAATCTTACGCGAATTTTTGCTAAGGAACCCTTATACAGCCAAACCAGAAGTTTTGGGGTTTTTTTTGGTTTTTGTTGTGGTTGTTTTTGATTTTTGTTATGTGTGTCTCTGTGTGTGTGTGTGTGTGTGTGTGTTTGTGTTCAATCACTTTATTTTTTTATTTTTATTTATTTATTTTTTAATTATTATTATGAACAAAGAAGTAACACTTTCTATTCTGTATATCCTTATTCAAGGTTCTTTCCCCCTCCCAACACATCAGGTGATTCTTTCTTCTCCACAACTCCCCATCCCCACCATGAGCAGGTGGACCCAAGGTCCCACAGTCCCAATATTGCTTAGTTCAGTCTCCACTCCTGGCAGATCCAGTTTCTCCCTGCAACTTCAAGACTGAATCGGGTGTTCCTCTAGGGGGACTGGGATCCAAGGAGTCAATCCAAGATGTTTCTGACCTCAAACTGTTTAGTGGTTGTGGTTTGAAGCTTGGGTATGCTTTGCTTTTTTCTTCTTTGTTTGTTTGTTTGTTTAGAGTCCACAAATGAGTGAGTACATCCCCTGCTTATCTTTCTGGGTTTGTGAGACCTCGCTGAGGAGGATATTTTCCAAATCCATCCATTTGCCTGCAAATTTTAGGATATCATTTTTTCTTACTGCTGAGTAGTATTCCATTGTGTAGATGTACCATAGTTTGTTAATTCATTCTTCAGTTGAGGGACATCTAGGTTGTTTCCAGGTTCTTGCTATTACAAATAATGCTGCTATGAACATAGCTGAGCTAATGCCTTTGGAGTACGACTGTGCACCTTTAGGGTATACACCCAGAAGTGGTATTGCTGGGTCCTTTGGTAGATTGATCCTCAATTTTCTGAGAAACTGACATACTGCATTTCAAAGTGGCTGAACAAGCTTACACTCCCACCAACAATGGAGGAGTGTTCCCCTTGCTCTGCATCCTCTCCAGCATAGGCTGTCCTCTATGTCTTTCATCTTAGCCAATCTGACAGGTAGAAGATGGTATCTCAAAGTTGTTTTGATTTGCATTCCTCTGATGGCTAAAGATGATGAGCACTTTTTCAGATGCCTTTCAGCCATTCATAATTCTTCTGCTGAGAATTCCCTTTTTACTTCTGAACCCCATTTTTTGATTGGGTTATTGAAGGTTTTGGGCTCTACATTCTTGAGTTCTTTATATATCTTAGAGATCAGTCTTCTATCACTTGTAGGGTTGGGGAAAATCTTCTCCCATTCTGTAGGCTCTCATTTTGTCCTATTGACAATGTCCTTGGCTTTACAGAAGCTTCTCTGCTTCAGGAGATTCCACTTATTGATTGTTGATCTTAGTGTTTGTGCCACTGGTGTTATATTTAGGAAGTAGTCGCCTGTGCCAATTCATAGAAGTGTATTTCCCACTTTCTTTTCTATCAAGTTTAAAGTGGCTGGGTTTATGTTGAGGTCTTTGATCCACTTGGATTTGAGTTTTGTGCAGGGTGGTAGACTTGGAACTATTTGCATTTTTGTACACACTTCCATCTAGCTATGCCAACACCATTTGTTAAATATACTACCTTTTTTCCATTGAATATTATGGGCCTCTTTGTCGAAGATCAGGTGTTCATAGGTTTTTGGGTTAATGCCCACATCCTCAGTTCAATTCCATTAATCCACAAGTCTGTTTTTATGCCAGTACCAGGCTGTTTTTATTACTGTAGCTCTATAGTATAACTTGACGTCAGGGATGGTGATACCTCCTGTTCAATCACTTTAGTCACCCATCATCATTCATTGAAATACAAATGTATTTTGCTTAAAGTCCACTAATTAGTAATTCTTTATTCTTCTGGGTTTGCGAGACCTCACTCAGGAGGATATTCTCCAAATCCATCCATTTGCCTGCAAATTTTAGGATATCATCTTTTCTTACTGCTAAGTAGTACTCCATTGTGTAGATGTACCACAGTTTGATAATCCATTTTTCAGTTGAGAGGCATGTAGGTTTTTTCCAGGTTCTTGCTATTATGAATAATGCTGCTATGAACATAGTTGATCTAATGCTTTTGGAGTATGAATGTGCATCTTTAGGGTATATGCCCAATAGTGGTATTGCTGAAATCTTGAGGAGAGTGATTCCCAGTTTTCAGAGACATTGCCATACTGCACTTTAGAGTGGCTGAACAAGTTTACACTCCCACCAACAATGGAGGAGTGTTGCCCTTGCTCAGCATCCTCTCCAACATAGGCTGTCATCTGTGCCTTTTATCTTAGCCAATCTAACAGGTGTTAGGTGGTATCTCAAAGTTGTTTTGATTTGCATTTCTCTGATGGCTAAAGATGAAGAGCACTTTTTCAGGTGCCTTTCAGCCATTTGTAGTTCATCTGCTGAGAATTCCCTTTTTACTTCTGAACCCCATTATTTGATAGGGTTATTTATGGTTTTGGGCTCTAGTTTCTTGTATTCTCTACATGTTTTAGAAAAACACAAAGTGTATAGTACTTTTACATGTATTAATTAAAGACTTATGACACTGATATACCTTCTAAATTAAGTAGCTGTTACCAAGGTCCCTAGGCTCTATTTTAGTCTAGAATGAGAAGAATATTCAAGAGATGCCACAGTCTCTCTCTTAACACCTGAAGTTTGTGTTGTAGTAATGGACATTTTTACTGTCACTATTGATAGTGGCACCTGTCTATGTGACACTGAATGACAGAGAATTTCTCAAATAATAACTGAACACATGTTAAGAACTTACATAAAACCTCTCACCATCATATAAAGTGCACTGTATCTTTCAGTGTTTCCTACAGAGAATGTCGAATCCTGGAAAACCTATTTTTAAACTCAGAAAGTATAACAGATATTTTAAAAGACAAGATATAAATACGTTTAAATTAAATTTACTAATTTATTATCAGGCAATTCAGAAATCATACACACCATAAGAAAAGGTTGAATATTGATTTACTAGTGTATAAAATATTTTTAAAACTTTCTTTTTGTCCTCTATTATGGGTTTATGTAATATTAATTTAAAGTCAAACTATTTTATGCAGAAAATACTCTCAAGAATCCTCTAAGACTCTAGCTCTATCCAAAACCTGTGTCCTCTGAGAATTTCAGGATATAACTGTATTTAGACACTGTGTCTTTGCAAATGTCATTAGTCATGACAAGGGCACGATGGATTTGGGTGGGCCCTAAATGAAATGTCAGTGTCCTTATGGAAAAAGCTATATAAAGTGCAGACCTGGAGGGGAATTTATCATCATGATGGAGGCAACGATCAGAGGAAGTGTGTATGAAGAACCTATAAATCCCTGGGATTGCTGCATCTAAAAAGAGCAACTCAAAGGACTATCTCACTCTGAGTTAGAGGAAAAAAAATCCTAATGTGATGTTTGGTTTTAATGTCAACTTGCCACAAATTAGAGTCACCTGTATAGGAAGCCTCACTGGAGGACTTCCATAATGAGTGAGAACTCTACCTGATAAAAACACTCAAAGCAGAAAAATGATCACTCATCTTCTGTTCACTATTTCTCTTCAGTTCGAAGGAGTTAAATTCTCCTGTTTCTGTGGCTGCTGGTTCCTTCCCTGAAAACATTAAAACTTTAAGATAAAGCCTATTTTTAAATAACCACTTCAATTTATAAATGAAAAATTTTTGCTGAGTAATCAAAACTTTTCCTAATGTTCTATTGTTACCTACTTCTATCTGAAAAGTTAAACTGTGGTAATGAAAATTATAATTATAGTAAGCTATTGCAACAACATATTTTTATTATTTATATGTTTGCTTTGATGCAATGTTATAACATGTGTGATGTTCACAAAAACAAAGGGAAGATAAAGAAAATAGTGGAAATTTGAGAACATACACAGTGATTCTTTTTTTTATGTGTTGAGTATGACTATTTTACCTGCGTTGTTGGTTTCGAGTGAGAAGAGATACACACTACCAAAGCCACACAAGGGTTTATTTAAGAGAATTCCCAGGCGGGTACAGAAACAAAGCAGGACAGAAGGAGATAAGAAGAGAAAGACCAAAAAGTGTGCAGTCTCTTTTAAGAGAAGGAGTGTGTATGGCTTTAAGTAGTCACATTTAGGGCATGCCTCTGTATGCCTTGTGCATCCAGGGAGGTGCTTCTGCATGGTTTACGCAGCCACGCCCAGGGGCGTGCCTCTGTACGAGGTGCATTCCACCAAAGCCCTGTTGGCTCAGCCACTTGGAGTGCCAGGAATCCTTACATGCATGTTTGTCTGTGTCCACTGCATCATGGAGGCCTGAATAGACACCAGATACCAGATACTGGAATTATAGATAGTTGTGAGTCAACATGTAGGTGCTGGAAATTAAACTCTGGTCTTCTTTAAAATAGCCATCAGTGTTCTTAACTCCAGTTCTAGTAGAGTTTTCTTGTATGCAGTGCTAATATTATTAGTGTGTGCTAGTGCTTGTAACATTTAAAATTAATTTAATCCAAAGGGATGTGTAAAACCTCTAAACTAATAGGTGTCTTCATTTTATAAATTACCCAAACACAACGAGATTATTTGTCCAATGCTGTAAGAATGACTTTTAAAATTTAAAGTAGAAATGTATCTTCAGAATGCACCCATTTCTGTGAACATTTGTAGCTCACTGCCCTCCATTCCCAACAGAGAATTTCCACATTAAATTCTCCAGCAGTTATAGCATTTTGAATTTTGCTTTTATGCACATATTCTGGAAAAGTTTCTGGTTTTTATTTTTATTTTCTCACTCTGCTAATCTCTATTTATTTTTCTTTTTTTTAACCTTAAGTATTAAAACTTTAATAGGATAAAAATTGAATTCTACTTTGACCTTGAGTCATTTTGCAGTATTGAGATTGACTGTGCATACTGCAGGCTGAGAATTCAGATGGTCAAGCTGAAATGCCCAGGTGAGAGCATCTAAACCTAACTCAATGAGTTTTCCAAGATTTGGTGTAAGTGTGAATTATAACACAGTGATTGGAGCTCTGAGCCCAAGCCTATATGCTCCAAGCCCCCTAGCCTGACAATCAGGGGAAATGAGAAACCAAGTTTTCAGTCACCCTCCTTTACTAGGAGTTTTTAGAGTTTTAGGGTTTTTAAGAATTTTTTCATCTCACTCACTCTAACTTCTTCAAGTGCCCTATTACATAGTAAATCCACTCTCAAACCTTATAAATCACTTTCTGACATTGCAGTCTTACCACCCACAGAAAATCTTTTATTGTTTTGATTCTGATAATTACAATGTTTGTGTGTCCCAGAACTGCACTCATGACCCCTTCACTTTGTTCTAGCTTGGTCAGAAGTTATTTATTTTTCTTTATCACTAGTGATGTCAGAAGATCTTTCTAAGCTTGACCACACTGAGAGTGTCACTAGGATATATCTAAAGGATATTTGTGATGTATTGAGTTAAACATGATACTATCACCAGTATTTTTCTTTTCTTTTTTCTTTTTTTCTAATTGCCAGAATTTTTTCCTTCTTCTTTATTTATTTTGTATTTATCAAGAAAAACAGTAAAATGAATTTAAAATGCTGATAAGTTAACAATAACTATAAAGAAGATAAAAATCATAAGCATGACTTATCAAGGGTGATAATGCAAATAAGATTGCTACACACATATTTACTTTGTGTTCAGCTTTCCCTCTGAATTTTTTTTCCATCCATGTATATCCTTATTCAAGGTCTCTTCCCCCTCCTGCCACATCAGGTCATTTTTTCTTCTCCACAACTCCCCATCCTCTCCCTGGGCAGGCAGCAGACAGTCCTATGGTCCCACTGACCCAATAATGCTTAGTTCAATCTCCACTCCTGTCAAATCCAGTTTTGTCCCCCCTCCCTCAAGAGTGAGTCAGGTGTTCCTATAGTTGGAGTGGGATCTGAAGGGTCAGTCCAGGGTGTTTCTGATCCCAAGATGTTCAGTGGTTGTGGTTTGCAGCTTGGGCATGCTTGATTTCTTTTTTTCTTGTTTGTTTGTTTAGAGACCACTAATGAGTGAGTATATCCCCTGCTTATCTCTCTGAGATTGTGATACCTCGCTCAGGAGGATATTCTCCAAATCCATCCATTTGCCTGCGAATTTTAGGATATCATTTTTTCTTACTGCTGAATAGTATTCCATTGTGTAGATGTACCACAGTTTGTTAATCCATTCTTCAGTTGAGGGACATCTAGGCTCTTTCCAGGTTCTTGCTATTACAAATAGTGCTGCTATGAACATAGTTGAGCTAATACCTTTGGAGTGTGAATGTGCCTCTTTAGGGTATACACCCAGAAGTGGTATTGCTGGGTCCTTGGGAAGATTGATTCTCAATTTTCTGAGAAACCACCATATTGCATTCCAAAGTGGCTGAACAAGCTTACACTCCCACCAACATCCAGTATTTTTCTTAATTCAAGAAGACGAAGCAAAAATTATTGTGTCTTATAAACTGTAACCAATTTACAGGTTCTTTATTTTTTTCTTTAAGTTTTACATTAAAAGATAGTTCATTTACTTGTTCTTTTACCTAGTGGAAGAATTCTCTTTCATTAATCTTTTAAATCTCTCCAGATACATGCAAATCTTAACTAAATATGCTCATCATCAGTTATAATTAGATATACACATGCATACTTCCTTTCGAATTCAATGAATGCTTTCAATTAATGAATACAGGGATGTAAATCAATGTAGAAGCTGATTCAGAATCAAGCACATTTGGTCATCCAATTTTCTCACAAATAATGCCACACTTTTACTGTGCATTAATCTAAATCTTGTAGTTAAAACATGCTCTAATTTCTGTACTTTCATTAAAATTTTTGTTATTACATTTGTCAGTAGGAATCAGACTTTGAGTCACAAAATGTGAATTTAGATTCTGTTTGTAACACTTAGTATTCATATGGTTTAGAGCACATTATTTGACATCTTTAAGCAGAAACACAATAGAAACTTAAAGAGTCAAGCAAAATGAAGGAATCAAGAGATAAAACTTGCAAAAGAAATGACAACAAAAAATGTGTGGCTAGATACTATATCAACATGAAATAGTTATTTACTGCAGAACTTTTTTTCATAATTTTCAATCATATATCTATGTATGATTAACTATATGTGAAGGCAAGGGCCTAGACACTGAATGGATCTCTGGAGATAAAATTATAGGTTGTAGAGATGTATGATGTAGGTTTTGAGAATCTAACTCAGGTCCTTCAGAAGGGCAAATATATTTCTCAATGAGTCATCTCTCTAGCTCATTACTATAGAATTTTATCAGCTGACATGACCAAGAGGAAAAATTATTCAGATTGCAACCAAACTATTGAAATACCCTACTCACCTGAACCAGAACAATAATAACAAAGATGGAGAAGAATAAGAAAATCTAAAGGGTTGGTTATTTGTTTTATTAATGTTATTTTGAGTTCTGTATATTCCAGTCACTACCTTACTAGTGAATGTGCAATTTGCTAAGAATGTTTTCCCCCAGTGTGTGGGTTACTTCTTCACTTAAGTAATTGTATCTGTTGCTGTACAGAAGCTTTTTAGTTTTATGTTGTCACAATTGTTACTATTAATTTTTGGACATCTGAGTCAATTAAGGAAGTTCTTTTGTGTTTCTGTATGGCCAAAGGCATTCTCTACATTTTTTCTGTCAGATTCAGGGTATCTGGATTATATTGATGTCCTTGAATTTTTTGGAGATGAATTTTGTTCAGGGAGCTACTGAAATATTTCATTCTTATACTTGCAGCTAACTAGTACAACCAACACCATTTTTTGAAGATACTGTCTGTATTTCAGTGTGTAATTTTGACTTTATTTTAAATCATGAATAGACTTATCATATATAACTCTTCAGTTTTATTCCTTTGATCAATTGTTTTATCTTAATGTCAATGCAGTGCTTTTTTATCACTATTGCTGTAGCTTAATATTAGAAACCCTGATCTTTTATTGAAACAGTTCTTTTATTGTTCAACATTGCTTTAGCCATCCTTAATATTTTTCTGTTTCCATATAAAATTTAAGATTATTTTTCAAATTGTTATGAAAAATTTTATTAGTATTCTGATTGTACTTGAGTTGAATCTGTAAACTGCTTCTGGTAGGATTTTGATATTCATACTATTACCCCTACCAATTCATGACCATGGGAAGTTTTGTAGCTTCTCATAGCTTTTCAATTCATTTCTTTAGGGTCTTAACTTTATATTATATAAGGTTCCTAAGTAATATTAATTTCAAGATAGTTTGAGCCTTTTTTATGTGACATTGTTTCATGTATTTTCTTTACTATATCACTACTATTTGAATACATACAAAATGTGTCTTGGTTTCATACATTTAACAAAATTTTGATAAAACAAAATTCAAAGAGAAGTAGTCTTAATGAAGATATAAGTTTCAATTCCTTTACTTCTTAGAAAAAAATCCTAAAATTGTAGAAAAATATAAATGTCAAGTCAAGCCTATAAATATTGGTGACTACCAAAAATATGTAAGAAATATAGTTTAATACCAAAGGAATATTTCAAAATAATAAAATATTCTTTATTTATTTGTTTAAGAAATATTTAAATTTATATTTCATACCAACCACAGATCCCCCTCTCACACCTTCTCTTGCTTCTCCCAACCTTCTCCCCTAGCCCACCCCTCCAGCAAGGAAGGTCAAGTTTATGATGGGAAAAAATGCGAGATAACTGACAAAGCTTCTGGGAACTCATGATCTTTAGACTGACATCTGTGAAGCTGCATGGAACTTGACTAGGCCCCATGTACACGGAAGATAACTATGAAGCTTCTTCTGTTTGAGTAGGCAATGGCAGTGGGATCACAATCTATCCATGGTATAGTTATTTTGCAGTGCTTATTTATATTATTTTATGATAACTACAGTTTGAATTGTAACTAATCTAGGAGTTATAAATCTATTTTACTAGGAAGAAGATTCAGGTCTCCAGTAGATTTACTCGCCATTTTTCCTCTCAAAAAGTTGGTAGATTGATATAAAGACACAGAAGAAAGAAAAGAAAATGACACTGTGAGAAAATAATAGGAAATGCCCTTGAAGAGTAAATTCAATGATATATTACAGCTGCTCTAAAAATTCAGACTGTTTTATGTAGTCTGTAAACAAAAATTAGAGGTGTTGATTCTAAAATTATACAAAATTGTCAAAATAATAGTAATTTTGATCAGTTAAAGAGAAAATTGGGTTAGACATTTTCATGCCTCGTTGAAATGTCAAAAGAATGGATGAAATGATAATTTGAAGTGTGTTTTATTAGACTTACAAGACATGGGCTAGATAACCAAGCTCACTTGAAGGCTAAAAAACTTGAAATAAGGTACATGATCTGGGAGTAAAATAACCCTTGATAATAGGTAGGACATTTTAATATAGCCAAAATATTCTAAGGGTCCCTGCATTACTCTGGTAGCTTTAATTTTGTATCCAGTTATCTGCTTTCTTTTATAATTAACCAACATCGTAGAACAATGCTAGCTTAGCCTAAAACATTTACTTTACTCCTTAAATAGATTCTCCAAATATCAAAAAGAGCAATGGTAGAAAGAAGAGAAAGGCATTGATAAGTTTTGCTTATTTAGCTTATTTTTACTTAAATACATTCTATAATATATATGCTTATTATACTAGTATACCCTGAAATGACAGACTGTTAGTGTTAATTTCAAAAATATTTTACACATCAATGTTATATCCTAACATGTTGCAGATTGTTTTATACTTCTAATATTAGGATTTGTACAAAAGTCTATCAAATTTATGTAACAATGTAATTGTTTTCTCCATACATAAAAATTTAGTTTTTCCTTTGTATTATCAATTACTTTGCAGCAAGGTTTATTTTTTCACATGTTCTTTTCTCCTTGTATAATTAGGTACAAACATTCTGGAAGAAGAATTCTGATTTTGGTAATAAACATATAGAGGGTATATAAAGTGAAGCCATAATTATACACCATCTTTATTATATAATTGTGAGTTTCAAACATTACTGAGTTTCCTCCTAAATTGTAAATCTTGAAAAGAAAAGAAGACATATAAAATGATATACACTTAGTGGCAACACAGTGTTTTGATTCTAAAATTATTTATCAAGCATTCAATATGTTTAATTGTTATGATATTGGTACAAAATTGAAATATTCCATCTAATGATGAGACATGGAATTGACCACTACAAAGACAAAGTATTCTACAGTGTATTTCTACAGAGGAGTAAGTATTCTACAGAGCATTTCTGCAGAGCAGAAAGTATTTCTAAAAACATATTAAAAGACAGAGAACATAGAAACAATAAGACAATCAGATGAACAAATGACTCTATACACAATCCTGATGTGCGACTAACATAACACTGACTCAGAAAATATAGAGATGTGCTGCCTTGGTTAGGATTTCTCATGCCATGATGATATACTATGACCAAATACTATTTGAAGGAGAAAAAATTTACCTGGATTACATTTTCAGATCACTGCTTATTGTCAAAGGAAGAAACTCACCAGGACAGAAATCTGAAGATAGGAGCTGATGCACAAGCCATGGAGGACTGATGCTTACTTGATTGCTCTTCATGAAGCTGGCGTTTTTTTAATGGAAGCCCAGTAGTTGTATCACCTACAATTGGCTGATACCTGTGGTGGCACTTTGTGTATGCTCTAACAAATAAAACTTGTCTTAAGATTAGTGTGACCAGAGTAAGAAATCATGCAGACTCCATGTCCAGATCAGGCAGGAAACACACAACCCCTGTAGCTACAAGGGACTAAGATTTCACTAAGACATAACTAACAGTGAACAAAGGAAGCAATGGGCAGACGTCAGTGCAAGAATACATATAACAATATAAAGAAGAGGGCACCACCAGAAGAAGCTGATGTCTCTGCAACACCAAGAACTGAACAGAGCAATGAAGAGGAAACAGAGGGAAGCAACAATACAAACACCTTATTGAAGATTATAGAAGCCTTAAAAGAGAATATGAAAAAGACCCTTAAAAAACAGAAGAAAAAACAAATAAAAAATTGGAAGAGATGAACTATTTCTTGAAAGAAAACCAAGAAAGAGAAATCCAGAATATAAAAGAATCATTCCAGGAACAAAAAAGTTGAAATAGAAAAAATAAAACTGCACAAAATGAAGCAAAGAATGAAATAGACAATTTGAAGAAAAGATTTGGAACTACAGATACAAGCATAAGCAACAGAGTCCAAAATATGGAAGAGAGAATCTCTTGAGTGGAAAACTCAATAGTGTAAATGGCAAATCACTCAAATGAAAGATCAAAACCAAAAAGCCATAACACAAAACGTTCAGGTAATTTGGGACACCATGAAAAGACCAAACCTGAGAATAATAGGAATTGAAGAAGGAGAAGACTACTATCTCAAAGGCACAGATTATGTATTCAATAAAATCATAGAAGAAAACTTTCCCAATCTAAAGAAAGAAATGCATATAAAGATTCTAAAAGTTTACAGAACACCAAATAGAATAGAATCCCCCCAAAAGTCTGCTCACCACATTATAATTAAGCCACAAAACATACAGAACAAAGAAAAAATATTAAGAACTTCAAAGGATATGGGCCAACTTACCTATAAAGACAGACCCATCAGAATAACACCAGACTATCCATTGGAAACAATGAAAGCAAGAAGATCCTGGTCAGAAGTTATAAAGACATTAAATGAGCAGGGCTGGCAACCAAGACTACTATACCCAGCAAAACTATTAATCAACAGAGGTGGAGTAACCAATATATTTCACAACAATGACAAGTTGAAGCAATACCTATCCATAAATCCAGTCTCCAGTCCTACAGAAAGCACTTGAGGGAATACTCCAACCTAAGGAACCCAGATACACCCATGAAACCACAGACAATTGATAATCTGACAAAAAAAAACCTTAAGAAAGGAAATACAAACAAGCTACCACCAAAAAAAAAAAAAAAGAAAAAGAAAAAATAAAAATCAGTGGTCACTAATATCTCTTAATGTCAATGGACTTAATTCACCTATAAGAAGACACACTCAAACACTATGGATAAAAAAAACAAAAACCAACTTTCTGCTGCAAACAAGAAACACACCTTAACTTCAAAGACAAATACAGGCTCAGAGTAAAGGGTTAGAAAAAGATTTTCCAATCAAATGGCCCCAAGAAACAAGCTGGTGTTGCTATCCTAATATCCAACAAAGTAGACTTCAAACTAAGATCAATCAAAAGAGAACAGGATGGACATTATTTATTCATCAGGAAAAATTGATCAAGATGAGATCTCAATTCTGACTATTTATTCCCCTAATATAAGGGCACCTTCATATGTAAAAGAAACACTACTAAAGCTTAAACCTCACATCAAATATCATACTCCAATAGTAAGAGTCTTCAATACCCCACTTTCAACCTTGGCTAGGTCAGTCAGACAAAGAATCAACAAAGAAAGGGGTCTAACAGATTTTATGATGCAAATGGACTTAATATTTACAGAAGCTTTCATCCGAACACAAAGGAATATACATATTTCTCAGCACCCCATGGAACTCTCTCTAAAATTGACCACATAATTGATCATAAGGCAAATATCAATAGTTACAAAAAAATGGGAATAACCCCTTGTATCTTATCAGAACACCATGGCCTAAAGTTAGAATTCAACAACAACAAAATTCACAGAAAGCTTACAAACTCATAGAAATTGAACCACCTCTGTGTCAGGAAAGAAGTTAGGAAAGAAATCAAGGACTTTCTATAATTTAATGAAAATAAATCCACAGCATACCCAAAAGAGATTAAGTAGTTACAAATTGGAAAATAAGAATTCAAATTATCGCTGTTTGCAGATGATACGATTGTACACCTAAATGACCCACAAAATTTTACCAGAGAACCTTTACGACTGATAAACACCTTCAGTAATATAGTAGGATACAAGATTAATTCAAAAAAGGCAGTAGCCGTTCTATACACTAAAGACAAACAGGCTGAAAAAGAAATAAGGGAAACATCATCCTTTATAATAGCTGCAAATTGCATTAAATAACTTGGTGTATCTATAAACAAATAAATAAAAAAAATCTGTTTGACAGAATATTTAAATCACTGAAGAAAAAAATTGAAGAGAATATCAGAAAATGGAAAAATTTCCCATGTTCCTGGATAGATAGGATCAACGTAGTAAAAATGTCAATCTTACGAAAAGCAATCTACAGATTGAATGCAATTCCCATCAAAATCCTAACACAATTTTTTACAGACCTTGAAAGAACAATACTTAATTTTATTTGGAATAACAGGAAATCCAGGAATGCAAAACAATTTTGCTCAACAAGTTGTGGAGAAGAGAAAATGAACTGATGTGTTGGGAAGGGGAAGGGACCTTGAATAAGGATATACAAAGATAGAAAGTGTGACTTTTTTCTTCATAATAAATAATAATAATAATAATAATAATAATAAAAAAAAGAACTTCAGGAAGCATCACCATCCCTGACTTCAAGTTATAATATAAAGCTATATTATTAAAAAAAAAGCCTGCTACTGGCATAAAAACAAACTTATGGATCAATGGAATTGAAATAAAGAGTAAGACATTAACTGACACACCTCTGAACACCTAATTTTTGACAAAGATGTCAAAAATATGCAATGGAAAAATGATAGTATCTTCAACAAAGATATGGTGTTGGCATACCTGGCTGGCAGTATGTAGAAAAATGCAAATAAATCTAAGCCTATCACCCTGTTCAAAACTCAAATCCAGGTGGATCAAATACCTCAACATAAAACCAGCTATGATGAACTTGATAGAAAAGAAATTGGGAAATACCCTCCAACGACTGGCACAGGTCACTACTTCCTAAATATAACACCAGTGGCACAGACACTAAGAACAACACTCAATAAGTGTGACGTTCTGAAACTGAGAAGCTTCTGTAACGTCAAGGACACAATCAATAGGATAAAACGATAGCCTACACAGTGGGTAAAGATTTTCACCAACCTTACAAATGTCTGAGCTTTCAAATATGTAGAGAACTCAAAAAACTGGAGCCTAAAACCCTAAATAACCCAATCAAAAAATGGAGTTCAGAACAAAAAAGATAATTCTCAGCAGAAGAATTACAAATGGCTGAAAGACATTTAAAAAAGTGTTCAACATCTTTAGCCATCAGAGAAATGCAAATCAAAACATCTTTGAGATACCACTTTACACCTGTCAGATTGGCTAAGATCAAAAACACAAATAATAGCCTATGTAGGAGAGGTGGCAGAGCAAGAGGAATACTCCTCCATCATTGTTCGGTATGTAAACTTGTTCAGCCACTCTGGAATGCAGTATGGATGTTTCTCAGAAAACTGGAAATCACTCTCCCCAAGGATCCAGCAATACCACTCTTGAGCATATACCCTAAAGACACACATTCACACCCCCAAAGCATTAGCTCAACTATGTTCATAGCAGCATTATTTGTAATAACAAGAACCTGGAAACCATCTAGATGCCCCTCAGTTGAGGAATGGATTAGCAAACTGTGGTACATCTACCCAGTGGAGTACTATTCAGCAGTAAGAAAAAATGATATACTAAAATTCTCGGGCAAATGGATGAATTTGGAGAATATCCTCCTGAGCGAGGTCTGTCAAATCCATAAGGATAAATAGGGGATGTACTCATTCATTAGTGGACTTTAAGCAAAAAAATTCTTTTCTCATTGAAAGATGATGGGTAAATAAAGTGATTTTAAACACACACATACACACAAAACAAAACAAAACTTCTGGTTTGACCATAGAAGATTTGCTTAGCAGAAATTTGTGGTGGCCATAGTGTATCTGTGGGTATTGTCTGTGACCTACAGTGCTTTCTTTATTTGTTGCTGAGCCTAACCCGGCTTGAAGAGCTTTAGATTTTAGTTTTTATGTTTCATATATTTTAGAGAAAAGAGAAGTTTCATTATTGTATGGGAGTTTTTTTTATCTATTCTGAATGTTTTGCTTTTTTAATATAAAGTTTGATACTGATTTTCAAAAACGTTTAAAAAATAAAAAAGAAAAAATGAATAAAAAATTAAACATAGTTAAAAAAAGTAATTAGAGTGCAGAGGCAACTACATATTTAGCTATAGAAGCCAGGCAACGGTGTTATACATCTTTAATCTTAGCCATTGAGAGACATACACAAACAAATATCTGTGAATTAAAGATTAACCCAGTGTAAAAAAGAAACACAGCTAGGAAAAGCAAAAAAAAAAAAAAAAAAAAAAAAAAAAAAAAAAAAAAAAAAAAAAAAAAAAAAAAAAAAAAAAAAAAAAAAAAAAAAAAAAAAAAAAAAAAAAAAAAAAAAAAAAAAAAAAAAAAAAAAAAAAAAAAAAAAAAAAAAAAAAAAAAAAAAAAAAAAAAAAAAAAAAAAAAAAAAAAAAAAAAAAAAAAAAAAA